>APFE031731821.1:36662-50812 GCA_000404065.3 Pinus taeda
TTTTCAATTTTAGAGAGTCTGAAAAGGGACAGAAAGGAAACTCCAGTAATCCTTTTTCGTCATATAATCCCTTAAGTCCGAAAAAGTATAAAATAATATGAAAGGGATGAATTTTCGATAGTTTTAACGAGCTAAACAAGATAAGCACTCGATCTTTTTGTGTAATAATCCCTCAAGTCCAAAAAGATTAAAATCTAGAGGAGGGATAACACTTCTGGTAGCTTTAACAAGCTGGAGAGGTCAATCGCTCGGTAATCTTTTCATATTTTACGAGTCAGATGAAAAGAGCTTAAAGGAGACTCGTTTTTTGAGGAACAAGTGATAATTTCGGGTAGCAGCTGATTCCAGGTAAGGTTTAGAATTTTCCAATCATGGCAGTGTCACAAGGATGGCTAACAGAATCACTCGTCGTAGATGTTCCTCAAAAAGGGTAAACAATCAAATGGAGGTGTATGATCGGCTAAAACAGAGTGGAGGTGATGATGAGAACATGACCAAGGCTCAAAAGCTGATGATAATTCATTCACAATGGTTATTTACCGGAGATTGGTTCATTTTTTAAGGAGCTTAAACTCTGGGGGAAACATTTTCTCATTGCTTAGGTTTAATTTTTAAAGAGCTTGAACTTCACATAAAAACTGCTCGTGGCTAGGTTTATTTTTTAACGAGCTTGAACTTTGCGTAAAACTGCTCATGGCGGGTTTATTTTTTAACGAGCTTGAACGTTGCAGTAACACTGCTCATGATAAGTTTGCATGCCCCCAGCATAATAACACACATCGAGGTGCATGCCCCCCAAGCTTCATTGCATTCAACACGGTTGTTGGAATGAAGGTTTATCTTCAAGATCTTTGAAAGACTCGACTTGGGAAGGGAGTTGTTTCATTTTTTAATGAGGTTGTCATAGTAAACGAACTATCCTCATAACTCCTTATTTCATTTTTTAACGAGGTCGACATGAGATAAGAACCATCCTCGGAATCCACCGTATTTACAGTATTTGATAGAAAATAAAAAACTGAAGGATGATTAAGGTCACTGGAATAATCTTTGTGGTAATTCAGAAGATGGGAACAATGGTGGTGATCTTCCCTTGGTGCCTCTTCTATCATCATTACTTGAATGATTCCTTCGTCTGTAGAATCTACATGTGACCAAGGACCTGAAGAGGTGCCATATTCCTTAGACCTATCTATCCAAACACTCAATGAGTGTTGATTCAGGTGTGCCCCCTAGGCCAAGAAAATTGATTCCTACAATATTTCTATTAGGGCAATGATCCATACTAACAAAATGTTCAAGAATCTTCTGAATCTAGAAGATTTCATGTTGCAGCTTCCCACCGTGGCCACTTCTACCAGATTGTTTGGAGGCGGTAGGGAAAAAGTCCCCATTAATGTAGGGTCTTTTAGTAGGCCTACTCCGATATTTTGAAGCGAATGAGGGCTGTCGTGGATCATCGGAATGCTTCCCGTAACTTGTGAACTGTTGGGGAGAAAATTTTGTTGGTCGACGACTGTAATTCCTCCTTGGAAGGGAAATGCAACCTTCCTTAAGTACGTTGACACAACGACAGCCATAGCATATATCTAGGGCCTTCCTAGTAGGATGTTGTAATCGAGGTTTCCGTTGATAACTTCTACATCAATTTCTACTGTTTTGCCCCCTAGTTCGACTTGCAAGTTACTCAATATGCCATATGGGGTGTATGTTCGTCCATCAAATGCTTTTAATGTCATCGACAATCTTGACAAGGGTGGAGATCCTAAAGTTTTCCAGCAACTCATTGGCATAATACATGTAGATGCCCCCTCATCAACAATTGTTCGATGAACAGTTTTGTTGAGGGCTTTCACTTGAATAAGGAAATCTAGTTGAGCTGGTAACTGAGGGTCATATCCTTTGTGATTAAAGGACACAAGATTGGAATCTGTTGGGTCAATCCCACCTATCACTGATAATAAAGCCTGCTTTTGGGAGGGGCAATTTTGCAGTACCTCAAGTGTCGACATAGCGTACGACGATTGGGCCAGATCCTCCACTATATTATAATGTTGTGTTGCTCTGGCACGAGGATTAAACGTCGATTTGTTTACTACTCCCTTTGGCTGTTTTATTGTTAGCTCAGGAATTATGGGTGGCACAACTTTGGTTGAAGTTGTTGTCGAACTACTAGGCTGATCATTAGCCTTGTTGTTCGACAGCTGTGGATTCACGTAATCATTAGTCTTTTTCGATATCAAAGCATCATTTCGGTTATTTGAAACGGACAGCATAAGCTCTCGGGATGGGGAAGCATTATCACTAGCAACCAAAGTTGTTCTTGGATTCGGAAACGGATTAGTCAATACTGCCAAGGTTTTTGAAATCTTTAAGAATTTTCTAAGCTCGGATTTATATGGACAATCTCTCGTCCGATGATCCTCATCGCATATCTGACACCTCGAAGGGGGTTTCCTTTGCCCCAAAGGGTTTGCAGAAGATTTTTTAGGAGATGAATCATCCTTTTTCTTCTTTTTTCTTTTCTTTTTCTTCTTCCCTCCTGGTTGCTTGGGTTCTTTGCCTTTGTCTGTCGACATGACATTTAATTCCGAGGCGAGAAGTTCCTCATTTGTATTTTGTCTTGAAACCGTACGGACCTTTGTTGATGTAGCCTTTACGGTTTTTGTGCTAGTCGTACCTATCACGCCATCGCCGACATGAGAGTCTTTGTTTGATTTAGGAGGGGGAGGAACAGAATATTCCGGTCTAGGAGCATCAGGGATTTTATCGTAGAGCATGCCAGACTGTGTATATATCAAGTCTAGATATTGTGCATGAGCAATAACTTGCTCTTCAGTGACGACTCTTCCCTTTGCCACGTCTTTTGTAATAGAA
The DNA here is from genome assembly GCA_000404065.3 of Pinus taeda. NCBI lineage: Eukaryota > Viridiplantae > Streptophyta > Pinopsida > Pinales > Pinaceae > Pinus > Pinus taeda. The sequence goes on from APFE031731821.1 coordinate 39,540, forward strand.
GGTAACAATGACTTAATAAACCATTCAGCCAATAGCTGATCAGGAATTTTAGAGTCAGTCTTGGAAGCCTTCTTCTAGTGATCAAACATGCTCTTACACAAGTGATTTTAAAGTGTCAAGGTCAAATTTTATCATTTCAGTGAGTCTTCAAGTAAAATTTGGTCACTAGGCATTAGGTTGGGGGTTTGATTTTCCCTTGTTAGAGTTGTCTAAATGATGTTCCATGTCATCATTAAGCTAATTCTACCATCATTCAGAGGGTTGCCGTCATCATGTCAAGTTCCATTGGGTCATTTCACACCTTGTTCATGTTTCAGTTGCCCCTATGGCAAGGTTCATTTCCCTCTCCTAGGGTTTTGAAACTAATTTATCTTGGATGGTCAAATCATTGGAAAACTTGTATCCTGATGTTAATACACCTTCCCCTATCCATAAAATACCTTTTCAGACACTTCCCATCACTGAGATCCCCCAAATTCCTCATTTTCATACAAACCCTAGTTCCTTGCTACAACTTGGCAATTTTCTATGGTTGGGCCTGTGTTTTGCATTTTTGGACCCCTTCCCCTCACTCAATTTCTGAGATTCCACTTTCCCCTACTTCCTATCATCCCTCCACACTTCCCAAAATTTCCTCAAGAATTTAGAAGTTCCCTATTCCCTTCATTTCGCTTCATTCCGGCAAATCCCTTGTCCCACACATCGGGATATGTTTCACTCAAATGAGGTTTATGAGCAATATAAGATGAATTTGGGAAAACTGAGAGAGGTTTTTGTCTAAAACAGACCAAGGAAGAAAAAACTCCTTCACTTTTTACACAGGTGTCATGGTTCTGAAGAAATGTCAAGAATACAATTGCATTGGGAGAATTGATGCACCTCTAGGGTGACCTCGGGAAAATCAAGTTTTCTCCCAGCTCTGTTGGCCAAATGACTTACTTGATGATTCAAACAATAACTAGAGACATGCATATTTCCAATGAGCTATCATGAGCTCAATTTGGAGTTGAGGAAGGCATCCAAAAGTTGAATGTAACAGCACTTTGCCTTCAGGCAGCCTCATTTGGCCCAGTTCGACTAGTCTTGGGACATTTGATTTTTGACAGAGTAAATGAACTCCAAATTGCAAAATTCTAGTTGGGTGGGAAAGGAGACACATAGAGCTTTCCAATGAGCTATCCTAAGCTCAAATTGGGGTTGAGAAAGACATCCAAAAGTTTCCTAAAACAGTACTCTGCCTTGAGGTAGCCTCATCTGGCACAATTTGACCAGTCTTGGGCGATTTGATTTTTGACAAGGAAAATGAACTCAAAATCAAACAAATCTGGTGGGGTTGGAAAGTAGACAGGACAGACTTTCCAACAAGCTATTCTGAACTCAATTTTGACATCGGGAAGGTCTCCAAAAATCACCTGGAAAAGAGCGCGACGCACAGGAGGAGCACGACGGTTTTATAAATATTTTCACTCCATATGGTCAGTTATACCAGGGGCAAAAGAAGGCAAAGGGTCACCCAAGCCATTTGTCATGTTTATAACACTACACCTGTAGCTGATGGTTGGCTCTCCACCTTCATTTGGTGACTCTTGGTCGTTCTATCTCTTCATAGCACATTCTATATATTGTATGCAAACCATTTGCAAAGGAAGTGGGGTTGGTTGGCTTGTAACTTCTGGGAAACTGTGGGAAAGAAACTTTGTTTCTGCATTGTATATTTTTACAGAGAATTAATGAAAGGAAGCAGCTATGTTTCATGAGATTCCTGTGGTTGTGAGTATAGCAAGTGTTTCTCTTATGTATCATATGTACCTTGTTATGTTTTGTATTCCATTTCACATTTATTTTCTTGTGAGATTTTTCGAGTGAGATCAGGTAGAATTCAATTCTAATTGCTCTACCTGTGGGAAAATTTCATATACATTGTTTATTCTTCTATTTGAAAAGGATTCATCTCCTATGCCCTTTTCAACTCCTTAATCATTATCTCCATTCCTTTGTTATGTTCCATAGTTTCATCTCGTATCCATTTCTGGTGAAATTTTTCGAGTGAGATCAGGTAGAATTCAATTCTATTGCTCTACTTGTGGGAAAATTTCATATGCAGTGTTCATTATTCTGTTTGAAAAGGATTCATCTCCTATGCCCTTTCAACTTCTTAATCAATCTTTCCATCCCGCCACCTTTTAAAACTAAATTGCTATGCTTTCAGCCTACCTTGCCTCACGAAATAATCTGTTCCTTCATATTAAGTTCTCTGTTCATTGAGGTCCAATGGTCCCATAATATCCCATAAACAAAGTCATTCATGAAAATCATTCCTTATATTCATTTTCACTTACTAGCCTAAGAAAAATAGTTCATTGTAAGTCATCTCAGGCCATTTCGTTTACTTATTCACTGAGTGTGACTCGAAGAGAGCCCTCTCCTATTCTAGTAGGGCTAGCTACTAGACTGAGCTTGGTTTGATGTTGCCTTGAGTTTTGCCTTCTTTCAGCCAGAGGCAGATTCGAGCGCTAACATAATGGCGACCATATTGGGGACGAAAATGGTTTGCTTGAAGATTGTCTTGCCCTAGGACATATCTCAAGTTCAGCTCTAATGGTTGATGGTGAACAATGATCAGACATAAGAAGATGGATGAAATCATTCACCCGGCGACTCCTTTCACTGAAGAATCTAGTAATTAGGTGCTTCATGATGACTCCACTGCTTTGAGATCAGCAACTTTGAGATATCTTAAAAGATACTTAAGAAGATACACTCCCATGAGCCGAGGTCACATTCCAGGCTTTCCAAATAAACTTCTGAAGGTAGATTGGTCAAAGAATCTGCCTCTGTTTAAAGATGACGGTAAGAAGGACGCTGCTTTACATCTTGTTCAATTTCACATGCATATTCGCTAGTTGAAAGTTGATTTTCCTGAAGATTTCTTAATGAAGATATTCATGGTCACTCTAGGAGGTGAAGCCCAATCTTGGTATGAAAATTTTCCTGCTGCTTGTATTTACAGTCTAAAGGATTTTCATGACCTGTTCATTGAAACATATAAAGACTCTTATCCATCATTGAATCTAGTTCATGATTGTTGCAAGCATGCTTATGGTTTTATTGAGAGCCTTGAAAAATATTATGCGGATGTTAATTTTATGGATCATGAGATCATAGAAGCCCTGTATGAAATTCCCTTTCAGCAGCATAAAGACGATCATGAAAATTTGCAACATGATCAAGATTGGAGGACGGTGGAAGACCAAAGAATTTTGCATGAATTACATGAAATAGTTCAGCAGATTGAAGAATTCCATATGGTTGAAAGTGATAAAAGAAAAAGTGTCATTTCAGATTCATCCATAGAAGAAGACAAAGTTTTGAGTCCAAATGTTCTCATGTCATCAGAACAAAGCCTTCATGAAGAGGTAATCCAATCAGCTCATGGACAGCAAGATGAGAACTTTGTTCAAGTAAGTGAAAAGCTTTCTTTGGATGAATTTATGGTAGATGATTAAAGTGTTAGTGTTGGGTTTCAAGAATCATCCAAAGTTGCTTTTCCCATTATTGATGAATGTGATGAATGTAATGAGAGTATGGTTTTCATATCATGTCAAGATGATCAAAAATGTATTCAGACTGTAGAAGACCAGAACAATCAAGATTGCCATTCATATTCTTCTTCATATGTCTCATGTTTTGAAATGTTTTTTGAAGAGGAAATCAGCTCATCCACTTGTTCAGAATGTTTTGAGGACCAGGAGCATATTGAAGTACATCATGAAGGAAGATCGGAATCAAAAGAAAAAGACATCTTGTTTCTTCAGCAGGAAGTAAATCTTCATGTTTTTCATGATCCAATGGCAAATTTGTTGCAGACAACAATGAAGGTCATTATTGCAGTATTCAGTGATGAAGGAGATTATGGCCAATTATGTTTTGGGATGCCCAGTTACCAATATCAATTGGTGACCAGAAGATCTTATCGGAAGAATCAGTCAAGAAGCCATCTTCTTGATTGGTTACATTGGCAGTTTGATATAGTTTGATGATATATAGTCTTGTAAGAAATAAAGGTGGTCATGTACTACCACCAAGCTTTAAGTTTTAAGTTCAGTCAAGTTTTTTAGTCATGTCAGTTTTCATTGAGTCAGTTTGAGTCAAGTTTCATGTCAATAAATTGAGTCATGTTGGTTTGTCGGAATAATGGACTCCATAGCCCAATGGACAAAAGGCACTGTCTGGCTCTTCCGAAGATCTGTTGTTCTTGGCACCTCCAAGGAGCTACCATCCCCTGTTGGAGCCAATGTTAGAGTCAGTCTTGGCAGCCTTCTTCTAGTGATCAAACATGCTCTTACACAAGTGATTTTAAAGTGTCAAGTTCAAATTTTATCATTTCAGTGAGTCTTCAAGTAAAATTTGGTCACTAGGCATTAGGTTGGGGGTTTGATTTTACCCTTGTTAGAGTTGTCTAAATGATGTTCCATGTCATCATTCAGCTGAGTCTACCATCATTCAGAGGGTTTTCATCAACATGTCAAGTTCCATTGGGTCATTTCACACCTTGTTCATGTTTCAGTTGCGCCTATGGCAAGGTTCATTTCCCTTTCTTAGGGTTTTGAAACTAATTTCTCTTGGATGGTCAAATCATTGGAAAACTTGTATCCTGATGTTCATACACCTTCCCCTATCCATAAAATACCTTATCAGACACTTCCCATCATTGAGATCCCCCAAATTCCTCATTTTCATACAAACCCTAGTTCCTTGCTACAACCTGGCAATTTTCTATGGTTGGGCCTGTGTTTTGCCTTTTCAGACCCCTTACCCTCACTCAATTTCTGAGATTCCACTTTCCCCTACTTCCTATCATCCCTCCACACTTCCCAAAATTTCCTCAAGAATTTAGAAGCTCCCTATCCCCTTCATTTCGCTTCATTCCGACAAATCCCTTGTCCCACACATCGGGATATGTTTCACTAAAATGAGGTTTCTAAGAAATCTAAGATGAATTTGGGAAAACTGAGAGAGATTTTGTCAAAAACAGACCAAGGAAGAAAAAACTCCTTCACTTTTTACATAGGTGTCATGGTTCTGAAGAAATGTCAAGAATACAATTGCCTTGGGAGAATTGATGCACCTCTGGAGCGACCTCGGGAAAATCAAGTTTTCTCCAAGCTCTATTGGCCAAATGACTTGCTTGATGATTCCAAAGATAACTAGAGACAAGCAACTTTCCAATGAACTATCATGAGCTCAATTTGGAGTTTAGAAAGGCATCCAAAAGTTGACTGTAACAGCACTCTGCCTTCAGGCAGCCTCATTTGGCCCAATTCGACCAGTCTTGGGAAATTTGATTTTTGACAAAGTAAATGAACTCCAAATTGAAAAATTCCAGTTGGGATGGAAAGTAGACACATAGATATTTCCAATGAGCTATCCTAATCTCAAATTGAGTTTGAGAAAGACATGAAAAATTTTCCTGAAACATTACTCTGTCTTGAGGCAGCCTCATCTGGCACAGTTTGACCAGTCTTGGGAGATTTGATTTTTGACAAGGCAAATGAACTCCAAATCAAAAATTCTGGTGGGCTTGGAAAGTAGATAGAACCGAATTTCCAACAAGCTATTCGGTGCTCAATTTGGACATTGGGAAGGCCTCCAAACATCACCTGGAAAATAGCACGATGCACAGGAGGAGCACGACAGTTTTATAAATATTTTCACTCCATATGGTCAGTGATACAAGGGGCAAAAGAAGGCAAAGGGTCACCCAATCCATTTGTCATGTTTGTAACACTACACCTGTAGCTGATGGTTGGCTCTCCACCTTCATTTGGTGACTCTTGGTCGTTCTATCTCTTCATAGCACATTCTATATATTATATGCAAACCATTTGCAAAGGAAGTGGGGTTGGTTGGCTTGTAACTTCTGGGAGACTGTGGGAAAGAAACTTTGTTTCTGCATTGTATATTTTTACAGAGAATTAATGAAAGGCAGCGGCTCTGTTTCATGAGATTCCTATGGTTGTGAGTATAGCAAGTTTTTCTCTTATGTTTCATATGTACCTTTTTATGTTTTGTATTCCATTTCGCATTTATTTTCTTGTGAGATTTTTCGAGTGAGAGTAGGTAGAATTCAATTCTAATTGCTCTACCTGTGGGAAAATTTCATATACAGTGTTTATTCTTTTGTTTGAAAAGGATTCATCTCCTATGCCCTTTTCAACTCCTTAATCATTCTCTCCATTCCTTTGTTATGTTCCATAGTTTCATCTCGTATCCATTTCTGGTGAAATTTTTCGAGTGAGATCAGGTAGAATTCAATTCTATTGCTCTACCTGTGGGAAAATTTCATATGCAGTGTTCATTCTTCTATTTGAAAAGGGTTCATCTTCTATGCCCTTTTCAACTCCTTAATCAATATTTCCATCCCGCCACATTTTAAAATTAAAATTGCTATGCTTCCAGCCTACCTTGCCTCATGAAATAATATGTGCCTTCATTTTTAGTTCTCTATTCATTGAGGTCCAGTGGCCCCATAACATCCCAGAAATATAGTCATTCATAAAAATCACTCTTTGTTTTCATTTTCACTTGCTAGCCTAAGACAAATAGTTTATTATAAGTCATCTCAGGCCATTTCATTTACTTATTCATTGAGTGTGACTTGGAGAGAGCCCTCTCTCGTTCTGGTAGGGCTAGCTACCAGACTGAGCGTGGTTTGTGGTTACCCTGAATTTTGCCTTCCTTCAGCCTAAGGCAGATTTAGGTGCTAACAACGAACATACGCTTTTACCATTCTACGACGACGTCGCCACTCATGAATATGATCGGATATGTGAGTGGCCGTTGTTTGTTTGAAATTGGTAAGAAGCTCTGTTCCCGTTTCGTACCTTATGGGTAACTGAAAATGGGTTAAAAAGGTTGTGGCTAGGGTACTGAAGTTATCAAACGAAGCTCTAGGTAATTCGATATACCATTTTGCTGCTGGACCAGTTAACGTTCACTGGAAGAGGTGAAGCCTGATCGAATCATCGTTGAGAGTGTTTGACGAACACCACAGATGAAAGGTCATCACATGATTCGATGGATCTTCACCCAGATTTCCATTAAATTTAGGAATATCTGACGGAAGTTTATGCGGAATCGCTAGCCACCAAGGGGCTTAGGCAATTGGATCATTTGTTAGTCGATTTAGATTTGGTAACTCTAAAGTCGCCACGAAAGGCAACTGTTGATTCAGACTCGGTGAAGCATACCGAGGATAAGATGGAATTACCCGAGCAGTTGGTCTTTGCATACCGGCATAATGCATTTGATGTTGGTAACTTTGGTAAGGTTGATGGGCATGATCATTATGATATGATTGATGTTGACCATTTTGAATATACGATTGCCCATTACTTGAAAATACTTGTTGCTCAGATCCTTGGTAAGCTTGTTGGTATTGCACTTGCCATGGTTGTGAAGCCATGAGCTATTGTCTAGTACTGACTGTTTGACCAAGATGAGGGGTAATGATCCCTGTTTGAACCTGGGTCATTCCACTAGTCGGTGATTGTGGTCGCATCATAGGGACAAGAGGTTGTTGCATTATGACCTGAGAAACCTGAGGTTGGCATACAATAGGCAACGCTTGTACTTGCGACATTGCCGCAATAGCTAGCGTAGTGGGGATATTTGACATACATAAACTTTGTTGCATTGAGTATACAACTCTTGGTTGTTGAGGCAGGATTAGCACCCAACCACTAGATGTAATTCAAGCATAACCTAAATTCTATTGTGAACTCTCGCATGGTCATTCTCCCGAAGAGGAAAATGAAAGGATATACGGCCCTCCATACGGCGGTAATCCAGTGCTCAAAGGAATGATTTGCCTTTGGGGACTGGATTTCCCAAATTGACATAGAGAAGGATCAATTTGCTGAGACTCAACATAAGAGATTCCAAATACTATTCTGGAAGAACAAACAGGAATAGACCATACTGTCGAAATAGCCCCTGGATGGATTCCATCTAGTGATTGAGAGCTAGTTGGGACAGATGGAAAGCCGTTGAACATTTTCGGAGTAGCAGCAGGAAGTTATGTTGTTGTTGTGTTGGATGACACAGTCCTAGATGTCGACGGTTGTTTAGACATATTTAGCCTATCCAAAAGATTCCTTAGTGATTCTTTAGGAACTTCCGATGGAGGGAGACTAACTTATGATGAAGAAGGATATAGGGTGATCCCGACTCCAAATTGCGATGGAGTGTTAGACGGAGGATCCTCCACAATCTCTTCTATGGCAATCAATCCAGATGGAAGAGGTAGACTGTCAGGTCCATAAAATATTTCTGGTGTCGAAGAAGGTATAGGTTCTGCAGTGACTGATGTTCGGGGAATAACACCTTCTGAATCAGCTGTAGATGGAGCCGGTTTGGGAATAGAAGTGTTTACCATCACAATAGGATCAGATGTAATGTCCTTTTGTGGCTGCAGAATTTATTTTGTAGAGGCAGGGATACCAGAAATTTTCGGAGTAACCGGAGTCTCTGAGGATGTTGGAGTACTTGCACCAACCAACCTAGGGGACTTCGATCCAGTCAAACGAGTTTGCTTTGTCCGAAACAGTTTCGTTTCTGGAGTCAATGACGGTTGAATCGTAAGCCTCCACGAATGACGGGGTTTTGATTTACTTTCTTCCACGATTGCGGATTACTCGATCAACTCAAAATAATAGGGGAAAATGATTCCGAATTAAATGAATTTTAGACGCTTTGACACAACTTGTTTTTTCAAATTTTAAGAGTCGAGGAAAAACAAAATATGACTCTAGTCGCCTTCGATTTTTAATTAGCCTGAAGTGACAAGTGCTCAGATGGACCTTTTCCTTTAAGGAGTCTGAAAAGGAATGAAAGAGACTACTCTAAAAATCTAGATAGAGGGATTACCAAACCAATCGTAAAGCTGCAAAATAATTTTTACGGTACGACAATCAATCTTCCTGAATGTTGTGTTCAATGCATTGCGATCAATAGGGCAGCAGACACGGCTTCCTAAGGATAAAGGATATAGCCTATTGTGGCATCCCAATATATACTCGACGGTACATGGGAGCACAAGTCTGTACTGGCACTTGTCATCTCAAAGAGGAGGAATCACCCAACCAATAATGAAAGCGATAGTTACTAGGCTTTACGATGCCGGAATACGTCTCTAGCCTAGACTTCTAAATGTTGTGCATTAGGTTCCAAAGTGTTTTTATGTTCATTGAATTTATTTTACAGTTGATCTTGCTTAAGAAATTTTCCTTTTAGGTTCACCGTGTGATGTATATATACAATTCCTAAAATGCAATCTAAGATGATAAACAATCGTTTAATCTTCTTTTGCAATGAAAATCCTAGCTACTAAGGAAAGAGATCTGGGATTCTTTCAACATAGAGCACATAGCACACACTAAATGCACTGTCCTAAATCAAACCAACAAGTAGTCTAAATGCAAATGCACATGCATGTATTTGTTTTTAGCCTTCTTAATGTGTGAATGATAAGAAGAATGCTAAGTACAAATCCGAATTATCTTTTCAAAGCGACAATACTAACAAATTTCTCTTCAAAACGAAAGGAAGATAACGACGACACTTTGCAATTTCGAATTGAAAATTGTTTTTGACACTTGAAAAACTACTAATTCAAATAAAATACAAGAGTAACAGTATAATTGACCATCAAGAACAATAGGATTCTCTTCTATGACTGAAAATGACACTTGCGACACTTCCAAATCAAGAAACGACAGTCTGATTACGCTACTTCTTTGTAAAAGAGAACAGAAAATGGTGCACATTACATAAAAAAATTTACAATTATTTGCACAATGGAGGTGGAATGATGGAAGGGAAGGGGGTTTCCACAGTGGTATACTGATCATAGACAACAACAATCCTGAATAGAGCAGAAGAGAGAGAAGAAAAACCAAAGTCTGAAGGCAAAAATAGCCTTTTTTGACCATCACACCTATTACACAGGGAATTCAATATGCATCTCACCTACTATACACGGAAGGTGTGATGCGTACAAACTTCCTTGAAGAGAGGGTGCGATGATGCCAATGCGAGACTTTTACTTGGTCTTTGGTCATAGTTGCAGCTCAGTTCATGGATTTAGGCCGAGCAAGTGATGTTCAGTAAATATAAATCACAGGGGCTGATCTAATGATGTTACTAGAGCCACCATTAGGACAATCAGAATGTTTGCAAATCGATTGTTCAATTTATAAACAAAACCTAGAGATATATTGAAGCAACATTGATCTACTTTGCACTTGCATAGCAAATGCAGTTCGAAGGCTAGCTGGCTTGACTTCAGGCTCCGTCTGTAAGTTTATAAAACAAACAAACGTAGACAAGCAAACAATCTATTCACTCCCTACTAGAGTCGCCATTTTGTTATTGGGAAATCTAGTGTCCACTCGGAGCTGGTAGTCCCACTAATACTGGTAGGTATCTTAGAAACAAACAAACTAAAACTACTTTGGCTTTCCATTATGAGAAGTAGATAAGAGGGGAACAAAGGACACCAACCTCAGTCTTGTGCTTGGTTCCTTTCTTAGTTCCTCTCCCTTCTGACAAATCTTTGCCTCTCCTCTTTCGTCTACCTAGCTTCAAAGAGCACCTGTGGAATCAAAGCAGCATAATGCTATCGAAGAACATAGATCTACAATCATAAGAAATACAGGACCAGATATGTATTGGCCACACAAATGCATATATCATGAAACACACAAGAATGTGGAGGAAAAATTGAATAGCTTTATAAATATCGAGAATAGCAAAGAGGATTACAACCAATTGTTCTGACCTAGCGTCATCCTCTCAGCATGAAAGCCCTTCTTCACCTCATGAAAAGCTTAGATCACCCAACACTATGATGTTGCACCAGGAAACCAACAAAACTTCCTTACAAGATACAAGATTCTAGCCTCCAAACCCTTGGATCTCTGGGATGAGGGATCCATATATAGATATTTGCAGAGGTGTGAGTCAGCTCTGGCTTTTTTATTAGTGTCATTCCACTGATAGTTCTTGGCACCACTTGGATATTTCATTAATCTCTTACTCATCCCTGGTCGAATTCTGAGAGGCAAGTGTCATATGAGAAGTTTCTAGAAGATTTCTTGATCATCCACTTAGAAAACTGTCTCTGCCACTTGTCTATTCTCACTCATCTCACCCTGTAGAAGGAATTTTCAGTATGCATCACACCTCCCATGTGTAGTAGGTGCGATGCATCG
>APFE031731833.1:0-11257 GCA_000404065.3 Pinus taeda
ATAATGGTTCCGGAGGGTGAGATAAACAACTTTTCCAAGGTTATGAACACCTGTTGGCAGCAGAGCTCTGTTAATGGCATTGGAGTCCTAATATTTACACCAACAGGTATGATATTAAGTTTGTTTGTCTTTTATATCCTTTGTATACATCATATGTCACACCCTGATGTAATTATCGCATGAACATTATTACCACTCATGGCAACGCTATTGACAATGACTACTGGAGACCTGGTACAGTTGACAGACGTCCAACCCCTCGGTTCCTCATTATATTACACTGGCTTATCTAAAAAAGCGATCCACCTTTTTGCCTTGGTTTCGGTACTCCATTGTCTTTTTATAACATGGCATAATGCTACCTGATGTACTTTACGATTTGACTCCCGATTGGATGCTGCTCCTCTCTTTGACGGCTGGGGACAGCCTATCAGATCGCGGGGGGGAGGTGACCTCATTACTCCAATGGGTACGTGGTTGCACACCATTCTAGCAAAATAATGGCACAATTTAACGGTATGATGATTTCATTCTACGGACTGCCATCCACGATCTTTCTCTTTGCTGCATACTCTGCGACGATCCTTCCTAAATTTAGCATCGAGTATCCTCTCTACTTGGTAAATTCTACAAACAGTTGTTGTTTCATTCCTGAATCTATTTCTCGAGTATGCTATGGGCGGGAGGACAATCCGAAGCGAACCACGCAAGCTGACCACGTCCGCTGCTGCCCGCGAAATTCTGGAAAATGCAGGATGGTTGAATTACTTCAACCGCCTGCAAGAATCGAATGAGACTGTAGCGTTGGAATTCCTGCAAAATTTGCAGGAAAACCACTCTACAGTCGGAGGGAAGAGGATAGGAGTAACGGAAGACATTATCGCAGAAGCATCAGGATTACCAGCTGTTGGACCCAGATGGAAGCTGAAGAAGGAAAGACTGCAGAAAGTAATGGAAATTTTCCAAGGTGAAGGCCAAAGTCTAACAGTTAAAGGGAAAGGAGTTCTACCGACAGCACTGGGGGAACCTTGGACCGAGCTGGCGAAGAAAGTGCAAAGCTATATCACCTGCGAAGGGAGAAAAGATGTGGTAAGGGCTTGTCACTTAAAACTTCTAGCTGTTTTAAAGGGAAAATGTTCTGTAAATCTCCCTGCCCTTTTAAATTCGTTGTTACATGATGCGGCCCGAAGCCTGAAGAAGGCTCAGCACACAGATACGGTTGTTAGCCATCACGGACTGATTCGGCTAATAATAAGCCACAGTCTTACCCAACAGCAAGACACCTAGGAGGAATTGGTCGAAGCAGTTAAAAAGGGACTGACTATACCATCCCCAAAGTCTGAACGAACCTCCAGCACACCGGAATGTTCAGAAAAACATAAAAAGCCAGCAGCAGAAAAGCATGTTGTTCCAAAACGAAAGCAGTCCTTCAGCACTCCGGAACATGCAGAGAAACATAAGAAGTTGACGGTAGAAAAGCATGATGTTTCAAAACGGAAGCAACCCTCCGATACGCCGGAATGGCTAGAAGAGCCTAGAGGACCTGTTGGCACCCCCAACCTACCTGAAATACCTAGGAAGTCAGCTCGATTGGCTCGAATACGGGGAAGGTTGGAAGGATTCAGAAAACTGTGGCCCAACCAATTGAAATCCAGGACGAACCTCCGGAGGTGGAAGGTGAATTGCCCAAAGAAAATGCTGAGCAATCAGAGGCTGGAGCTAACCAGCCAAAAGGAGGAATTGAAGAAGGACACGACCAGTCTCAAGGAAAAGAGACTATCGAGCGAGACAATCAAGAAGAAGAAAACGCACAAGCTATGAGTAGCCCGTTGCAAGACCCTCCAGGAGAAGAGGAATTGGCAGCAGTTCTGGCCAATATGGGAGAATACGGCCAAGCCTCCAGTGCAGGAGGTGTCCTTGAGGGCCCTGTAGAGGAAGAATTACCCAAAGAAATGCATGCAGAAGAGGCAGGGGAAGAAAACCTGCCTGACTATGGTAATGAAGCAGAAGACATCAATTTGGGACAATCTGTCCCTAGGATGCCGGAAGATGTTCCAGGAGAGGAAGACGAAGCAAGATTGAAGGCCAAACCCTCTGGAGAGGCAAGGGAAATTGAAAGATTGAAAAAGAAGCAGCAGAGGATGCTGGGCACGATAGCCAGACTTTGGCAACAAATTAGAATGTTGAAAGCCAGTCTGAGAATACAAAAAACTGCAAGGAAAAGGAAGAGGACCCCGGCAGCAAGAACCCCGAGGGTTAGAGTTCGTTTTTCTGGACGAAACCCCATAAGGAGACCTACTGTCGAGGAACAATCTGCTGTTCCAAATGATAAGGAAGAACAAGGTGTTGTTCCAATAGAAACTGTTGTTCCATCTGGCCCGGAGGAACAAATGGACATTCCAATGGAACAGCAGGAGGCTTCGGTGGCAGGAAGATCACAGCAACCCTTTGTTCGCATTAAAAAGGAAATGGAAAGCAAAGAAGTTCAAACAGAAGCACCCCCCTCGGGTGTAATTCAGGTCTGAAATTCCAAACAACGTAATAGGAAGGTCCAGGTTAAACTTCCAGCTTCTACGGTTGTGTGGAAGAAAGACCCAAAAACCAGGACCCTGCATAAAATGATGAAAGAAGCCCAGCAGGAGGCCGAGCAGTTGCGAGAACAGACGGTCCCCAAGGAAAGATATGAAGAGCTCCAACAACAACTTCGAAACATCAGTCAGTCTGAGAGCCAGGCCTTTGAAGGATGGCATAAGGAGCAGGAAAAGGTTGCTAAGGTAACTCGTCGACTAGATAATGCTGTTAAGCAGATGGACACCCTGTGCTCCTTGTATGCTAATGTTTTGACTTGTAGAGCCCCTGCTAAAAATTATGCTTTGTTTTTGCTTGAACGATATTTGAGATTAAAAATAAAAGCTGTTAGGGCAGGAGCACCTATCCATATCAACAATGTTAATGATTTTATAGACTGCTGCAAGCACTATAGAGCTAGAGTTCAAAGGTTGTTATGTGAATTTTACCTGCACAATATTGTCTTAGACCAGGAGACTGATTTGAACCCCGGCCCTTTCGTTGGCGATATACAATTCCAAGCCTTTATTTCATTTGGGGTGAATCAGTTAAAATGGCTTAAAGCTTACAACATCTTCCAGAGGCAAGAGAATAGTTTAGACCTATGGGTACGAGCCGAACCTAGGGACCCAACAGCATTATGGAGAGAACATAGGAGTGTGATGAGGATCCCAGGTGTCATAAAGATGTTAGGTCCCATGCATGAAGACTTGATCCGAAATAGTCTGGAGTATTTCCTGACTATTAAAGACCATGCCCTCCATGCTGCAAAGTTTCGCTACCGAACCTCTAACCCAAATATCCAGCTCAGGGAACCCTTTAACTTTGAAAATTTTGAATTGGCTGCCAGTCGATTGAGTCTCTATGGGGAACGGATTTTGCGAGCAGGACCATTCTGGTTGGGGTATCGGTTTCGCAGCCCAATTATTTGGCATCCTGCACCTGGATATCAAGCCCTATATGAGATGCCCGCAGATCAGTTAGATCAGTTCTTTGACCATCTAGTTGCTAATCATGGTTGTCAACCTCTTCGTGAGATCCCTTCTCCAGCCTACTCTTTCACAGCCTTGCATGTCAACTATAACGTTTTCATGAGGACATGAAACAGGGTAAGCAGGGGGGTGTGTGGAGCACTTGGAAGGTATGCTTTTTGAACAACAATCTAGTGGTTTTCCAATAATATATCTAAACCTTTTCTGCATTATAAGTCTAAAGAATATAAGGGTTTTTATAAATTGCGTGAGAATGGAAAAACGAAGCTCAATCACCAATAATTGATGTTTTCTATGCAGAAGGATGCCGGAACAGGGGATCATCGACCAAAAACAAGAAGCGAAGGGAAAGCAACTGCTGTGCCATCGATAGGAAACCGGATGCGGACAAGATCAAGTAAAATTAGAGCTGAATAATCCAGGAAAAGAACGCAGGACACTGAGACGGAGAACGCAAGAAAGGAAAGAGAAGAACTGAACGATTAGCGAATCCCTCAGGATCTCTGATCCTGAGGGATCATTGCTTTAGCCTATCTTTTGTATCTAGATATCTCCGTCATTTCTGTTATATAAAGATACCACGCCATCGAGCGTAGGGATTATTATTGTAATTACATGATTCAGAACAGCTTTGAGCATTAAGTTTTGCTAAGACTTGATTTTGTGTACCTTTGTTAATGCAATCAATATAAAGGATTTTGTGTTCACTTCGTTTCTGCATCTGAAGTAGCTTTAAGCGGTGTACCATTGGTAGCCAAGGGCCCAGCTCTGACGGTCACTCGCTGTTGTATCATACAGTGATTGGTGTGGTTTGCTTATTTATTTTGTTTCAGTAATCTGACATATCTTTTATATGATAGACTATGCTTCTTAGTTAATATCTGAATCTGAATAAGTTCTCTAACTCACGTCTCTGTGTTACATAAAGTGAATCTATTCGAATTACATCCATTTCTATAACAAGGTATTACTATGAATGATATCATTATTGGATTCATATAAAATAAGTGTTTGCGAGGCTTGAAGACAATATCACTTTGTTCAGAAATATAGTCACATCATACGTTACTCTCGGATTGTTGTAATAGTTTAGAACGTGTACATCCATTTGAGTTTACTGTTCCATTTGAGTTTGTTGTTCCATTTCATAAGATTGACGTTTCCTGTTTATGATAGTTTGTTGTTCCATTTACTTACGTTGTTCCATTTGATTACTGCTGTTCCATTTCATAACTGCTGCTCCATTTACTTTTGCTTATCTGCCTTTGTTTCTTTCGTGTGATAGCAGGCCTAAGGCTGTCGTGAGCCCAGCAAGACGCTACCTGACTCCCAGACCTATAAGTCCATGCTTTGGTTTCTTTCTTTATCAGTTTCTAAAGGGAAGGGTTATTGGTTCCGTACCCTTGACTGATCAATTGCTTTGTGTGATTTTATCTTTTGAGTTGGTTTAGTTACAGTTTAGTGTCTGTTTCCTTTCAAATCATTAGAACGATATACTATCGAGCATTACTTGGGCAAAACAGCCTCGGATTGAGTTACTCCTTGAAAGAACAAAACGATCCCGGATTGACTTAATAATGTGGAATAATTGGTGGTGTGAGAGACCCTAGTTATCGCTCTACACCTGCTACCCCAACTCATAACACTCATCCACATATAACCAACAATATTCTTTTATGGAGGGGTGGGCCACAACCCTCGACCCCTCCCCCACATCCCATGGATCCATCCTAACGGTCACCACACATAATAGGGCACGGGAGTTGGGTGGCCCAACCCATTTAATGTAAACCATCCCATGTAACCACAATGAAACCATGAGGCACATAAAGAAAATAATGCAGAGTTGGGTAGGGCCAATTTCCCATTAAAAAAATTATGAAGATGGAGGGGGGTATGGTGGGCGAGCTGCCCAAGGCGGGCCCGGCCCAACCGAAATTTAATTTTAAAATATTTTGTTTGTGGTGTATTAAAAAAGGAGGTGGGGTTTGACCTCTCGACCTCCTCCCTATTAAACCAGATCACAACCAACTGCGCCAACAACATTATTGAGAAATCCGCCCTCAAAATTATATTTAAACACAATTTTTCAGTGCACTCAGGTAGAGGAGGCAAAGCTCACGGTTCGAGGGAGAATTTTGCAGGAGGGACGAAATTTCACTTTGTCATAATTTGATAAATTTTATATGGTTTCAGCACTTCTCGACGCCACCTACACATTGGTGTTGTCTGTTTCTCCATCAGAGTTATGCATTTTTCAGCCATTTTTTAGTATGGAGGTATAAGACTCCTTTTTGTAATTGATGCTTGTACTCTTCTTTTTCATGCCACTTAATGAATGAAATCCTCCCCATTGATCGAGGAGGGCTCAGAGATGTAGTCCAAGACAGACGAACTCTGTTATCAAGTCTTGTTGTATTCTTTCATGCTTTATGTATTTCTCCTCTTGTCTCATGTGCACATTAAGTTTTCTCTGTTAAGCTACAATTTATGCATGTAATTTTTTAACATGTCTATAAGCAAAATATTTTGGATCACTTATAGTGCATATGATAATACACTTTTTGTCGAAATAAATGTCATGTCATCTAACAAAGGTAAAAATGAAAAGCAACCCGGAAGAAAGAAGAAGGGGAAATCTAAAAAGATACAAAATCCTCCCCCTCAAGAGAAATCATCTAATTCCTCTTCTCCAGCTAGGAAACCTTGTTACCCATGTTTAATTTGTAATGAGGAGCATTTTACGCAAGACTTTCCTCACTGCTCTGAAGTCTCATCACTTCTTAAGACTTCTAGTGCATCCGTTGTGTTGACAGACCCTTTTCCAAATCTAGAGACTCATTTGGTTTGCTACAGATCATTCTTCCACTTCACAAGTGCTTAAGTTACCCACCACTAAGCCTAAATTTGATGTTTTGGTGACTACACAAAGTAAATATTATGGTAATCCATCGTTGTTGTTGAATAAGCATGCTACAAATCAACCCAATACTTTGACTTTGACTTCGTCTGATTCCATTCCACCACCGATTGCACTAAAGTTAACAATAAAACAGGCTGAGGGAGTTGCACATAAATCTACATTCAACCCTCAAGCTCGAGCAATGCAAAATTATAACATAGTAGATGATTTGGCTTAGTCACCTTTTGTTATTTCAACGATTTAGGTGCTTCAAAATTGTCCCTCCCAAAAGCAGGCTTTATTGTCTACAATTGGTGGAATTGATCCAACGGATTCCAATCTTGTGGTTTTTAACCATGTGGGTTATATGCCGCAATTACCAGCTCAATTACCTTTCTTGATACAATCAAAGGATTTGAATAAACTCATTCACTAAACCATTGTTGACAAGGGTTCATCTACTTGTATCATGTCAATGAATTGCTGGAAAACACTTGGCTCACTGCCTTTGTCACGATCACCTACAACGTTAAAAGCTTTCGACGATCACACTTATACACCTTGTGGAATTTTAAGTAACCTGCAGATAGAACCAGGGGGAAAAACTGTGACTGTTGAAGTTAAGGTCATTGATAGACCCCTTGACCACAACATTTTACTAGGAAGGCCGTGGGTTTATGCTATGGCTGTTGTGGTTTCGACATACTTTTGTATGATCACTTTCCTTCATAAAGGCAGAATCACAGTAATTGATCAACTCGACTTCTTCACCTCTAGTTCACAAGCTACTAGAAGCATTCTATTAGTTCATGGACCCCCGATATCTCTTAAGAACATTGGATTAGGTCTCTTCAAAGATTCTTCCCTAATGGGTACCTTTTCGCTACCGCCACCATAACAAATGGCAGAAGTTGCAAAAGTTGAGACTTGTAACATGATATATTCCACTTCATTTTATTCATGGAAGATTACCAATAATTCTGAAGTTCATATGCGTAATGAAACAATGCCACTAAGCCCCATTGAGCTTGCATAGCAATAATTTTTTTTGGCTTGTACGAAAATCCATATCCATCATCACCAATTGTATGGGTTGATCTAGAATATGGTACTTCCTCTGATCCTTTTTCACGTACATTTTCTATTGATGGAGGAATAATCCAATCAATGATGACAGAAGAAGAACCGTGGGTAGATTATCATCATCGATACCATCTTCCAGATCACATAGAAGATATTCCAAATGAACTAAATCACCCTTCAATTATTGATTTCCTTTAGAATTCTGTATTTATAGACACAGTCGATTCCAAACAAAACTTATAAAATATCAAAGAAACCATTTCTATATATATTTTGACCAAACTTGGAATTGTGGAAAACATCCATGTTGGCAAATCTTGTTCTCCATCGGAACTTGAAACTTACCATGCTATTTTTCATGAATTTCGTGATATATTTTCTTGGTCATATGAGGAAATGTCAGGTATTGATTCTAGTATAGTTGAACATGAGATTAAAATGTATCCTGATGTCAAATTGGTATGACAGTGCCTCCATCCCCTTCATTCAAAGAAGGATGCTACCGTAAAAGCAGAATTGAAAAATGTTTGCATGCTGGTTTCATATACCCCCTTCCTCTTACCGATTGGGTTTCCAATCTTGTTCCTATCATGAAGAAACAAGGAACAATATGAGTGGTGTTGATTATAGGGATGTTAATAATGCTTGTCCAAAAGACAACTATCCCACTCCCTTTATCGACCAGATAATTGATGACAGTGTCGGATGTGAAATATTTTCATTTATGGATGGCTTTTCCAGCTATAATCAGATCAATATCCACCCATAGACCAATATAAAACTGCTTTTATTTGTCCCTAGGGCACATTCACATATAGGAAACTCCCTTTCGGTTTGAAGAAAGTTGGGGCAGCTTTTTAGAGGGAAGTGAATTATGCCTTCCATGACATCAAACACATTTTTCAACCCTATCTAGATGATTTACCTTCTCATTCATGGAAATGGGTTGATCACCCGCAACATCTGGGAGCTATCTTTTTATGGTGCGGACACTACAAAGTTTGACTCAATCCACATAAATGTGTGTTTTGTGTTGGTTTTGGTCATTTTCTTGGTTTTGTAGTGTTTAAAGAAGGAATTTGACTCAACCCTTTGACGGTTAAGGCAATTCTTGATTTTCCTCCACCTCCTAATTTACTGTAGTTACATAGACGCAAGGGAAGGCTAACTTTATAAGGAGGTTCATTCCCAACTATGTCGAAATGGCTAAAGGATTTACTCATCTTTTGAAAAAGGGAATTCACTTCCATTGGGATCAAGTTGTGAAAGATTTCTTTGATGCTCTCAAAGATACCCTGATTCGAGCATCATTAATGTATGCCCCTAATTATCAAAATGAATATTTCTTGTATCTCGTCACTGTAGATATAACCATTGCTATGGTTTTAGTCCATGAAGAATATGGGATTGAACATCTGATCTATTATTTGAGTAGTAATCTAAATGATATGGAAGTTAAGTACTCTTATGTCAAAAATCTAGATTTGGCGACTATCCAAGCTGTATAGAGATTTCGCTACTATATCCTTCTCCGAAACACCACTGTCATTTCAGATTGCAACCCTATGACATACATCTTGTCACATCAATTGTTGGTGGGAAAATATTCAAAATGGATGTAATCTTGCAAGAATTTAATTTGGAATCTATCAAATCCAAGTTAAAGAAATCTCTAGTTTTTGTCGAGCTTCTTTGTGACCTTCCCTCTACTGACACCGACTCAACAACAAAATCATCAATTCCAGATGAGTCTTTGTTTCTTTCATCATCTAACCCCTGGTATGGAGATATACTGATCCATCTCCAAACCCAAACTTTCCAGCCCAATACCTCTTGCTTGCAACAACGCATATTCAATATGAAGCCAAAGATTATCTGATCATTGGCAACACCCTTTATTGTCATGGTATCGATACAGTTTTATGGAGGTGTGCCATTGTTAAATTATGGTATGTTCTATTCTTATAACAATTTACTTCTTTTTCTTATTATATTCCATAGATTAACAATCACATATACATAAAGTAAAGTGCAGATAGAACATTAAACGATTGACAGAAAACAAGCCAAGACAAGAAACACAAGATGTGGCGGCTATCGAGGGACATACCCCACAATTTGTGGGGAAACCATTTGATCAAATCTTCTTTTATCTTCAATAATTCAGCAGAGAGAAATAGTACAATAAATCTGATTTATATCAGTAGTATAAAACCCTAGATCAACAGCATTAGCATTAGCTGCTTCATCATCAAACTAGGGCAGAGGATATCTCACAAACCGACCATCGGATCGGCTTGATTACACCACCAAAAGTTGTGGATTCTAGAGGAGGTTTAGATGAACATACAACACAGTTTAGATGAGGAGATCTTCTAGTCCACGCAAGTCAATATTTACTCCTGCAATTGTGGCTTCAGTTTCAGCAGCTTCCGGCTTCAAACTAGGGTAGTTGATATCTTACAAACCGTCCATCAGATTGACTTGATTCCACCACCAAAAATTGTGGCTTTCAGAGGAGTTTTAGATGAACCTACAATGAAATTCAGATGAGGGGATCTTCTAGTCCACGTAGGTCAATCTTTACTTCTGCAGTTGCAGCTTCAGTTTTAGCAGCTTCCGGCTTCACATGTGTGAGAGAGAGACCCATTTCTGCGCAGTAGAGAAGAGACTCTTTTTTGCGTAGTAGAGAGAGAGAGATGTGATGAGATGAGTGAGTCCAAATGAGGAAAATTCCTCCTATATTTATACACAACGTTGGTATTTGAATAAATGCGACTATTGGGCTTCTGAGCCTACATGAGTTTTAGGTCGGCTTGATAATAATTCCATAATCAAAATAAATTCATATCTCGATGAATACTTATCGGAATTCGATGATATTTATATCAATCCTACACCTCTTGGCGAGAGGAATATAATAAAAATATTATCAGCCATGAATAATATGAGCCACATGAAGTTTTGCCCTAGTTTCCAATTTTAACATTCCCTCTCAAGTAGGGAGAACTTCATTTGTAATCTGTCTATGGGTCGTTACTATTCATCCATCAAATGCACTGCACTGTATTGATATGTACTGTTCTGCTCTGTTCTTCTCTGCTTTTGTCCAAATTATGAAGAAGAGGAAATGATTGAGGATGTATCATACTGAATCAAAGTCAGTCTCAGAGTATGTACCATTGATCCCAAATTAGTCTCAACCGACCTGAAGTCAATGTCATAGTGAGTACAACTCCATTGGTCCTAGACCAGTATCATCCTCCACTAACTCAAAGTTAGTCTCAGAGTGCGTACCATTGGTCCCAGACCAGTCTCAGCTGACCCAAAGTCAGCTTCATAGTAAGTACCACTCCTACCACTAGTCCCAGAACAACATCGCAGTCTCAGAGAGTGTACCACTAGTCGTAGACCAGTCTCAACTGACCCAAAGTCAGCATCATAGTATGTACCACTCTCACTAGTCCCAGACCAGTACTGCATTGACACAAAGTTAGTCTCAGAGTATGTACCATTGGCCCCAGACTAGTCTCAACCGACCTGAAGTCAGCGTCATAGTATGGTACACCTCCTACCACTAGTCCCAGACCAATATCATTGATCCCAGACCAATGGAGGTCATCCTAGCGTAGGGAGTACGGTAGATACAACGATGTGTCCATCGGTACTACTATGGTCCCTAACTTCATTTCCCTACTCATTGATTAGATGA
>APFE031731833.1:11309-41191 GCA_000404065.3 Pinus taeda
AACACATCAATCCAGGCCTCAAAGGAGAACACATCAATCTTGCTACAATCACCATGGAGAACACATCAATCCAGGCCTCACAGGAGAACTAATCATCCTGCTACACAAGAGAGTGAATCATCCTGTTCCTCAAGAGAGTGAATCATCTTATACCACAAGAGAGCGAATCATCTTGTTCCAGTGCGCATCACCAGGGGACGGTGAGTCACCCTATGGTCGTATGTTTCTCCAGTAAGAACCACAAGCCCTCAGAGCTCCCAGAGCTCAATGTATGCAACATGTAGGACCTTTGTAGAAGGGTTTCTTGATGACTCCAAGTTGTTTAGGAAAATCACAAATTAGATCTTTCCTCGGGGCTTTGACAAGGTGTATCAACCTGTACATCTTCTTAATGCGATGGAGCCTCCTTGCTCATTGACTTACCATATCCCAGATGATGTCTATCTGCTGGAGAAATCGACAAATACGAGATTCCTCAATAATCGAATCCCACCTCTAGTTGTCACATAGGATCACGGTGGTATCCAATGTAAATCCAAACAACTCACTAAAGATATTTCGCAACCAGAATGCCTCACAGGAGGCCATGCTAGCAGCAATATACTCTGCTTCGGTGGTGCTCAAAGCCATTGACTTTTGCTTCCTTCTCATCTAGGATATCGAAGCAGATCCCAAGGTGAAACAACACCTGGAAGTGCTCTTACGGTCCACCACACTGCCTGCCCAATCAGCATTAGTATATCCAAGTAGTCTCACATCTTCGGCAATGTATCTCAATCCATGAGAGATTATGTCCTGAAGACATCTCAAAAGATTCTTGGCACCAATCTAGTGAGGCTCAACCAAATATGAGCTCATGATGCTAATTGCAAAACATATGTTCGGATGGAGGTTCATCAAGAACATCAATGCGAATGAGTTTTTGAAACTCAGAGGCATTTCCCAAATCTAGTCTGACATCACTACCTTATAACTTCTGAAAGTTAAGATCCTCGAGGTAGTCACAGGCTTGCATTCAACCATATCAAATCTTTTCAGAATCTTCACCACATATTTTCCTTGAGACAGGAAAATTTCCCCTAGCTTTTGCCACACTTCAAGTCCTTGGTCCTTCATTTCAAATTCAAAATCCAACTCCCTCTTACATTTGTGAATGAGAGGGTCTGCACCTATTAGAAAGAGGTCATCCACATACAACAATAGTATGAGAGGCTTGTCATCTTCAACCTTAAAGTAAAGGTTAGGATCGGCTTCACTCCTAGTGAATCCCAGCTTCATCAAGTAACTACCGATCCTCTCATACCATACTCGGGGTGCTTGCTTCAGCCCATAGAGAGCCTTCTTCAACCTACATACATGAGATTTTCGATCATAAATCTCAAATCCTCTGGGTTGCTCCACATAGACCTCTTCTTTGATCGAACTGTGCAAGAATACAGTCTTGACATCCATTTGATGTAGGTTGCATCCTTGTGAAGCCACAAGGGCTATGATCAAGCAGATGGTTGTATATCTGGAACCAGGTGCAAATATCATAGTCTAGACCTTCCTTCTGGGATAAACCACGAGCAACAAGACAAGCCTTATACTTTTCCATACTTCCATCTGCTGCATGCTTTATCTTGTAAAGCCATTTTGAAGTAACAATTGTCTTGTCCGGGGTTTGGGAACTACTTCCCAAACATCATTCTCCATAATAGACTCATATTCTATGGTCATAGCATCCTTCTATACTTAATTCTTGATGACATCTGAGAATGATGAAGGCTCATTTTGTATGATCGGGCTCATGATGGTCAGGTATCCATGATACCTATTAGGTTTCTTACTTTGATGGAAGGTTCCTCAGGGTGCAACATGTCCTTCAGCATCATCAAGTATCGCCCTAAGCCATGAAGGCCTCTTCATAGAAGAGGAAGGCTCATGTGGATGAGGATCAATTAGATCCATGGGTTCTTCTACATCAGGCATTGATTCATCATCCTTTTCTTTCGGTTCCCTGGTCTCGGCTTCTGGAGATCTCCTCCAAGTCAGAAGATTGTTCACCTTGCTGAGAGCCATATCTTCGTCAAAGGTGACATCATGACTAATTACGACTTCCCTTTGACCGGCTACATAGATTCTATAGCCTTTAGTATTTTCACCATAGCCCACGAAAATTCCCTTCTTTCCAAATGCACCCAATTTATTTCTTTTCTCTTTTGGCACATGAAAATATACAAGGCTTCCAAAAATTCTAAAATGAGAAACATCAGGTTTCTTATCGGTGAAATTTTCTTCAAGAGTCTTGGAACCCAA
Source organism: Pinus taeda (assembly GCA_000404065.3). NCBI lineage: Eukaryota > Viridiplantae > Streptophyta > Pinopsida > Pinales > Pinaceae > Pinus > Pinus taeda. The sequence goes on from APFE031731833.1 coordinate 13,608, forward strand.
TGCTTAATGAGGGCATATACGACGGTGTTTGTAATTTCATCCCATAGAAACTTCGAAAGTCTTTGATCATGTAGCATGGCCCTGATAGCTTCCAGAATCATACGGTTCTTCCTTCCCGCCACACCATTCTGCTCAGGAGTATGTGGTGTAGTAGTCTCTCACTTAATGCCAGCCTCAGATATGCCTGAGTGAACCAACTGTAATGCATCGGAGGTCTTGCTTTGGCTTGAGGGGAATGGTCCCCATTTGAGCTTTCCTTTGGCACATCTTGGACATACACCTTCTTTCTCTACTCAGAATTCTGGCATCCCTGTCACCATTTGTTTTACACCAAGTATAGCTTTATAATGAAGGGGGCCAAACCTCTGATGCCAACGTTTGGACTAAAGATATGTGTCATAAGACATGACACCTAGTCGACTTCCATCGACCTGATATAATGAATCAACACTAAACCCAAGAGTAAAGGCATCTTTAACATTATTTTTCCATATACATACCTTGCCATTGCTGAAGGTTCCCTTGTAGCCTTTTTCTTCCATTTCCGAGATGGACACTACGTTCTTTTTGAGGTCAGGTGCATTTAATACATCCTGGAAATTCTAGCCTTCTCGAATGGTTGTCCTCTTCCTCGATTCCTAGCTCTCCTCTTACCTTTGCTATTGAATTTTCCATCCCTTCGATTACCATGAGAGGGATTTTGATCATCGTCCCAGTGTGAGTCCTTTTTATTAGGGCATTCCCTTGCATAGTGACCTACTTTATTGCAAATGTAACATCATCCTTTTCTTCCACCCTTAGGTCCAGCCTTTCCTTTTGATTTAGTCCCGGAATTATTTCTTTTCTTAGCATGAGAAGAAAAGGCAGCAGGAGGACCTTTAGACATGGGCATTTCTTTCTCTTCTACCCTTGTTTCTTCTTGAATGCATCTAGCCATTAATTCCTCAAAACCAGGAATTACATTATTTTTTAGAAGAGTAGTCCTGAACACGTATCTTTCAGATGGTAATCCTCCAAGAGTCGTGAGTGCCATTCCCCTGTCAGTGATAGCATCCCCAATATATAGGAGATCGTTCTTGATTTCAATGATCCTTAAGAATTATGCTTGCATACTCTCATCTTTACCCTTCTTAATTTCCTTCAGCTTATTTCTAAGAAACAAAACTTGATTTGCATCATTTACTTTAAATAAACTCACCAGTTTGTCGTAGACTTCCATGGAGGTGTCCAGTTCAGAGATGTAGGCCACCAAGTGCTTGTCGATAGAGTCCCGGATGATCTTCTTTGTTTTGATTTCTCCATTTTTCCATTTGTTCCATATAGCAGCAGATGCATTTTGATGGAGGCTCAACAATATTTCCTCTTACATGGTACAACACTCCTTGATCTTCTAGGGTTAGATCGATAGACATCTTCCATCCATGATAGTTAGCTTTCTCACGGAGCCTGTCTTCGGTAGGAAAGAGTGTTGAGGACCCCATCGTTCATTTAGGATAGCCTTGCTAACCTTCTCCTCGGTGATTGCTCTTGCTCTTGCTCTTGCTCGGGCTTTGTCTTCACCTCAACTCTGATACCATGTTAAATTATGGTATGTTATATTCTTATAACAATTTACTTCTTTTTCTTATTATATTCCACAGATTAGCAATCACATATACATAAAGTAAAATGCAGATAGAACATTAAATGATTGACTGAAAACAAGCCAAGACAAGAGACACAAGATGTGGCGGCTAGCCAGGGACAAACCCCACAATGTGTAGGGAAACCCTTTGATCAAATATTCTTTTATCTTCAATAATTCAGCAGAGAGAAACAGTGCAATAAATCTGATTTATATCAGCAGTAGCAAACCCTAGATCAGCAGCATTAGCATTAGCGGCTTCATCATCGAACTAGGGCAAACAATATCTCACAAACTGACCGTTGGATCGACTTGATTCCACCAACAAAAGTTGCGACTTCCAGAGGAGGTTCAGATGAACCTACAACATAGTTTATATGAGGATATCTTCTAGTCCACATAGGTCAATATTTACTTCTGCATTTGTGGCTTCAGTTTCAGTAGCTTCCGACTTCAACTAGGGCAGTCGATATCTTGCAAACCGTCCATCGGATTGACTTGATTCCAACACCAAAAGATGCGGCTTTCAGAGGAGGTTCAAATGAACCTACAATGAAATTTAAATGAGGATATCTTCTAGTCCACGTAGGTCAATCTTTACTTCTGCAGTTGCAGCTTCAATTTCAGCAGCTTCCGGCTTCACATGTGTGAGAGAGAGACCCATTTTTGCATAGTAGAGAAGAGACTCTTTTCTGCACAGTAGAGAGAGAGAGATGTGATGGGATGAGTGAGTCCAAATGAGGAAAAGTCCTCCTATATTTATACACAACATTGGTGTTTGAATAGATGTGACTGTTGGGCTTCTGAGCCTACATGAGTTGTAGGTCGGCTTGATAATAATTCCATAACCAAAATAAATTCATATCTCCATGAATACTTATCGAAATCAGATGATCTTTATATCAATCCTACACCTCTCAACGAGAGGAATCTAATAAAAATATTATCAGCCATGAATAAGATGACACACATGAAGTTTTTCTCTAGTTTCCAATTTTACCAGTCACTCATGAGGAAGCTGAGAAAGTTTTGAATGATTTCTATTCTGGTGCTTGTGGTGGACATTTATCTAGTTATGCTACCGCACAAAAGATTCTCTATGCTAGTTACTTCTGACAAACAATATTTAAAAATTGCATTATTGCTGTCAAAAGCTGTCATGCATGCCAGATTTTTAACCGTACGACTTGATTACCACCTGCACCACTGCATCCTATCGTCGTTGTTGGACCATTTCAAAATGGGGCATTGATTTTATGACATGTAACCCTACCTCGCCGGGGGCGCATGGGTATATTATTTTCACTGTGGACTATTTTATAAAATGGGCCGAGGCCATGCCTACATTAAACAATGGGGGTGAGACGACTGCTCTTTTTTCTTCAACCATGTGGTTGCATGGTTTGGTGTGCCACAAGCTATAATTACAGATCATGGTTCACATTTTTTCAACCATATGATGACTGAATTGACTGCCAAGTTTAGACTTTCACATGATATTTCTACTCATTATCATTCACAAGCTAATGGACAAGTTGAAGCCATAAAAAAAATGCTTCAACAAATGATAGGAGTTCATAAACTAAACTGGCATTTGATCCTGTACTCAACTTTGTGGGCTTACCAAAACTCGATGAGAAATGCAACTGGATTCACACCCTTTCAATTGGTGTATGGTCTGGAGGTAATCTTGCCTGCACAATGTGAAATTTCATCATTAAAACTCGCAATTGACCTGTTACCTGGCACTTCTGATGAAGAAACATGTTTCTTATAACTCATCCATCTAGATGAAACATGTCATGAAGCCGCATTGGCCAACGAAATACATAAGAAATGAATTAAGGTGCAATATGACCGAAATGTCAAGCCTCGCATTTTCTCAGAAGGAGGCCTTGTCTTCCTTTATGATCAGGAAGCTCATAAATTAGGAGCAGGGAAATTTGAACCATTATGGATGGCCCTCTATATTGTCAAGTGTGTTTTGGAAAAAGGTGCTTATGAGTTAGTTGATTATGATGGAATTCCATTATCGTAGCCCCGAAACGAGTTGTACTTGAAACGTTTCTATGATTGATTTTGCATAGTAATAAACACTATATATATGCTTTGATTGTGTGTGTGTGTATCACAGTGTGAATTTTAGAGTTTTTATGTGTTAAGCAATCTGCTTTTCATTTGTTGCAGATATCGGAATCTTTAGAACCATTTTTTGGTTATGCCGATGGTGCTAATCGTAGTACGCAGAACCTATCTTCTCCAGCATGGACCATATTCACTCCAAGTGGCAAGTTAGTGAGTTTTCAAGGGATTTGTATTAGCCATTCTATGAAAAATATCGTTGAGTATAGCGCATTGATCGAAATCCTCTCTGATGCCATTTTGCCTGGCATTCATCGAATCATCATTAGGCTTAACTCACAACTTGTCATACTGAAACTTACAAACATTTATACTGTCTAAAATCCAACTATTTATAGTACGGTCCTTAGATTTCGTCTCTTGGAAAGAAATTTTGATTACATGCAATATCAAGAAATTTCCAGGAACTTTAACACATTGACTGATTCTTTAACAAACTATCCGTCAAACAGACATTCACGACACATGTAAAAGTAAATTCAATTCACATCAATAGTTGAATATGATCACACATAACCATATAAAAACACTAAAAGTAAAATAGATAGATGTTTAAAGTTTTTACAAAATTTGTGTCCAAGACATGTTCGTCATCTGACCTCAAAACTCAAAATGCATCCTAAGTAGACGTAATGATGCTCATGATAGTAGGTCATAGCCTCAACTATCATGCACAATAGCCTCATCCAATGGCTAGGTACACCAATAGTATGGCATTTCAGCCTCATCAGTAACTCCTCAATCCCGACATCTGGAATACTGAGGGTTAACCCCTCTATATGATTCTTTAACTGTGCTAGTGTCTTGGTCAAATCCAAATCTTGGAGAACTACTCTTCTGACATTTCTCCATGTTGGTTCACCCGCCTCTTGTTGATGACCCATTAGTCGAACAGTAAGCATGAGAACATTTTTAGTTTAGTCTTAGAGACTTTGAAAACACAAAAACATGTAGAAACTTAAAAAATCAAAACACTTGGTCAAAACAATTTACCTCTAGCACCCCATTGAGCACCCACTGATAACCTCAAATCTGGATCTCCACGAAATTCCATCCCTACATATGAATGCTCCTTGATGACAATGTGTTGTCGATCGAGTCAACTGAAGAATATGGGAGGAAGTGAGATTGATGATTGACCCGCATGTCGAGCCATCAACTCAACCCATCTCTACATCCATGGATCTCTATCACTAGTCAAACTCAGTGACACATGCTGAGGTTGCATCAATGGAATTCTCTCTAAGGTAAAGGAAATCAAGATCGAACCATAGCTAAAATTATTCATCTTACTGCTCTTTACTTTTGTCAACTGCTCTTTCATTGAACAAAGAACTTCCTCACACCAGTTGAATATAGTTGGCTCAAAGCACTCAAGTGCAAAATGCATGTATGATCTATTCAGCTGATGAAGTGTTGCACTACTCGCCAACTTTGCAATAGTGAAAAGGATTATTCGCAAGGGAAAATCATGTACATCCATGATGTTTATGTTCCCATCTTTACTAGACTATGTACCTGGCCGACAAAACTATCAAATGTAGTCCCTCACTGATTCACCCCCACGGGTAGAACCTGAAAGAGATATGGGGGCACCACGTCTCAATAATCCTATAAGGAAGTAGACATCATTGATCAATATATGGAGCACGTTTCCCCCTATGTGAAAAGCCCGTTCTGCTGGATCCCATGAATGAACTAAGAACTGCAATAGTTCTAATTGTTGCCTCATCTTGGACAACCTGAAGTATTTGAGTAACTCACAGTCTCTAAGGGCCTCAATAGTTTCTGGAGCATTTAGGGCAACCATATATTGTTCTTCATTTTATCTTTCATGCCAAGTAATAGCCATTATGATATGATCAAATCTTGAAATCAAACCATAAGCTTAGTTAGGATCCATTTCATGCAAAAAACTAGAGGATTTTTGGTTAAAAAATGAGATACAAATTTCTCAACTGCGCCCAGCGCAGCCCTGGCCTTGAGATAGTGCGCTATAGAGTAGGTACCCTTCTGCTTGGGTGCACTCAAGTGCATTTTTCGATATGTTAGTTTGTGTTGATCCTAGGGAAAGGTATATTTTCCCTAGGGACCCCAAAACCCTAAAAAACTTGCCTGAAATTGAAAAACAATGAACTTAAATGGAAGAGAAAAGGTAGATGTCCTACCTGAACCTGACGACGCGGAAAATGATCTAGAGAATCTCTCACAATTAGTTGCTGAAGTTCGAGGTAAAAGCTAGTTCAGAGCAAAAAACTGAATGGTAAATATCAAATGGTGAAAATGACTTGGTAAATTATTGTTTTATGATTATTTCATGTTCATTTAAATGAATAAACTATAGCTTTTACCTATTTTTACCAATGAAACATGTATGTTTAATCCATTTGGTGGTTCTTTGAGCAGGTTTACAACTAATACAGTGAATTTGATGTGCATGATCGTTAATTGTACTTTTGACCACAGAGCATAATTTTATCTCTTTTTCAAGCTACGTCAAACATTGAAAAAGGAACCCCCCTGGAGTCCTCTTTAAGCTCTTTTCAGACTCTCGAAATATGAAAAGATTGTTGAGCTCTTGTCCTTTTCATCTCGTTAACGAATTGGAAACGACATCTACTTAGTATAAGTTTAACCCTTTTCCAGCCTGAGATAGATTATTTACGAAAAAGGAATACGTTGATCAAATGTTATGAAACCAACTCACAAAAAGATAGAAAAGATAGATCAACGCCTTAGAAACCAACCTCTTTGAGGGGGAAACCTCCTTTACATTACACAAATGAACAATTCTCAGATGATATTTTGCCCCTATATTCAATTTTTGGAAGTCCTAAATGTGCTCCATCATTGAACTATTTTGTTTGAGATTTATCAATTGGCTAAAAAAAGTGTTGCTTTTTGTATCCTCATAATGTGTTATCATTTCATCTGTAAAAATGGCCCAAGTGACAATTTGTTTATGAGAGCAAAGCCATCCATACCATACAAACTGATTTGGTTCCAAATATAAAGTTGCAATGCATAACTTTTGTGTGTTTTGGACATTATGGAGATCGAAAAATTGCTCCATCTGTAGTATCCATGTTGCGGGATCCTTTCCATCAAACTTCCTCATATCGATCTTTAGAACATGGTGTTTCTTCGATCCAACGTTAGAGTCTATAAAATCATGACTAACGTTTATTTTTTTCTCATCATGAGTTTCCTTTACTACTCTTTCGCCATTAGTAAGCATTTCTTGTAGAATTTTTGTCAAATCTTCCATCTTAACTTCCATGCCTTTCTTTAAATCATCCATCTTAGCTTCCACGCCTTTCTTTAAATCATCCATCTTAGCTTCCATGCCATCCATCTTCACTTCCACGCCATCCATCTTAGCTTCCACATCATTCATCTTAGCTTTTACACCTTTCATTAAACCATCCATCTTAGCTTCTACGTCTTTCTATAAACCATCCATCTTAGCATCCACACCATACATCTTAGCTTCTACGTCTTTCTTTAAACCATCCATCTTAGCATCTGTCATTTTTTGTGCGAGTGAAATTTTTTGCACATGTTCTCTTAATTTTGATATATCATGTTGCATTTATTCCTCTTCTTCATGAGTCATGCTAGAGCTTTCTGTTAGGATATTCCGACACATAGGAAATAGTTAAGTTCAACTTGGTCTAGTATAGAGTTAGGTATAGAGTTAGGTAAAGTGTGTTTCTTTACCGTTGTACATTTTGTAACTTACAATCCGACGGTCACGATATGTAGTGATTCGACGGTTCATTCTCTCCTCGGTATTACCGACACTTGATCCGTGGCTTGACACCCGATTGGTCCATGAATTCTATTTAAAGCGCATGGAGGGTCATTTGTAGGTTAACCGTGCATGAGAGAAGCTTATGTAAATTTTCATTCTTTTATTAATAAATTGCCTGTAGTAGCCACGTTGGCGCAGGCCGTGGACTGTTTCCCTCTCTGAGGGTTTTAACCACGTCAAAATACTGGTGTATTGATCTATGATCTGTTTGTGAGCGGTGTCCTTTTGGTGTTCTGTCTGAGGAACTTACCCTGTAAATTCCTACACTTTCTGGTTGCTTACTAGGTGTTTCCATTTTCTTTATTCAAGGCATCAATTACTGGTAATAATGCTTCACTATGCCCTTTGAATTCCTTCAAACTAATTTTTCAAACCAAACTTATGCAAAAATTTAAAAGAAACTTCACACCTTTTTTCACTTTGTAGGAGCTCGATATTGAATGGTTGTAACTCTTTAATTTTGGATCTTCAAGGTCTAAAATTGTGACTTGCAGTATCTCTTTGTGCCCTCTCTCTAATTCCACTAGTTTGATTGAAATTGGATTCTCCAAGAAAGAGTTATACCCCACCTCTCAAGATGACCTGATTATATACTCGTTCAGTAAAGCAAACTTGTACGAAATTCCACGTGTTACTATTTCAACCTTCAGACCTAAAAACAATACACAAAAGAGTAAATTCCACCAACTTTCTGTAGCTTCTTACGAAATTTCAATCTGATGCTTAGAGAGAAAGCTATGATGATTTTCCCAAGGTCACCTATTTAGAATGTAGTTCAGGAGTCTGCAAAAACCCTAACTTCCTTAGATTATATCTCCGCAAATATATAGAGAAAAGCTCTAAAATTAGGAGCCTAGCGTTACCAAGATTTCAGCTCAAATGGGTTTTAATTTCAGAGTCTGAACCTTCGTAGAAAAACAATTATAGCGAAAATTTCATGATGACTTGTTTGAGATGAAATTCTAGAGCTTTCAAAAAACCTAACTTCCTCAGATCATAGCGCCAACAATATAGTGGGAAAAGATCTGAAATTCGGACCCTAGATTCAGATCGACTTCTTCTCAAACGAGTTTTAGTTTTAGTTTTTGAAACTTTGTAGCGAAACAGTTATAGCGAAAATGACACGATGACCTATTTGGAGCAGTGAAACCCTATCCAAAGCTCTGATACCAAACATTATGAAACCAACTCACAAAAAGATAGAAAAGATAGATCAACAACTTAGAAACAAGCCTCTTCGAGGGGGCAACCTCCTTTACATTACACAAATGAACAATTATTGGATGATAAAAATGACAAAACCTCCTTTCTATATATAGGAGCCTAAGGGGTCACAATATAACCAAAGCCAACCTAACAATAATAATATAAGGGCACAAAACTAACTATACTAGGCATTTGGGGGAATCACTAGTATTATAGGGACTTAACATTGAACATGGTCAATAGGTTCTCTCTTGTACTATTTTACACTTTTTCGGACTTGAGAGATAAATTTATGAAAAATAACTTGTGGAGTTTTCTTTTTGTCCCTTTTCAAACTCTCTAAATATGAAAAGGACTAAGTTCTCATTGTCGTTAAACTCATTAAAACATCAAATGACGACAAACTTTTCCATCATGACAAGACCAAGTTTCACCTTTGTTATGCTCGTTAAAGCATCACATAGCGATGGATTCACTCGAAGGGTGAAATTATACTAAAAGCATATGTTATCCTCCTCAAGCTTGTTTAAAAAATAAAGAGGTAATGGTCAATAATGATTGGGGAAAATAGGAAAAGGGATAAATCACTTTATGGTATCAAGTCATTCTTGAACATGACACTTTCACTTCATCTTTGTGGCTATTTGGGTTAGGTTATCTGCTTGATGGTTATCATTCCTATGGTCTATCACACCATCCATCACTTTGGTTTTGGGTCAATGTTGACAATTCATTAAGTGTCACTGACATGTTCAAGAGAAATCACTCAGTAAACTCCATCCTTTGCAATACTAATAAACCTTCATTTTCATTACCGCCATTCCTGAACCTTGTGTCGTTAGTTGCATTCTGTCTCCAAAATCATTACACTCGTTTCGTGTCGTTGATGGGGGATACATCAAGGCCCTCCTGCGACGAGTTGCTTCTTGTCAACATCAGCACATTATCCAAGAAGCTGACTTAGAAACACCCTTCCAGTACCTTGAGGCTTGCATACATCAATTACAAGATTCTTGCTTCTAGCGATAGTTTGACATCACTGGCCTTCAACTGAAAGACTTTGTATGGTGTTCGACATCAAAAAATCTATTCACACCATGCATAATGTATTGTAGTACTTTGAGAATCATTATCATTGTTGGTGATCTCTCTTGCGCCTGTTAACAACTTACATCATTGGCTGGTAATCAGATGATGTCTTCCCATGTTCAACTTCAGATCACATTTTCACATGGTTAGAATCGTACTTGAGTGAACGATTGGACGAGATCAAAGACCCCGGATCTAGTTTCATCCATCGGGTTGCGATTTCAAGAGAGTACTAAATCATCTGTACTATGATGGATTTACATAGATGGTCATCCTATCATGGGTCTATATCTACAAACGACTATCTGATTTATGTACATGTAATGAAAATTTTATATGCTAAGCATGGGTATGCCTTCTCTTAGCAATTCATGAAAATTTCAAAATATCATGATATTATGTATTGTAATCGATGTAGGTCGTCGTCCTCTTTAGATCCTCCCCATCACATCTTAAAGCATATCACTAGACATTATCATTTTCTACTTCATCCTTTAGGGGGAAATTGTTACAGGTGTATTTGGGTACATTACTCCCAATATTCAGATCAGTACAATTAGGGCTCATTAAACCCTAATTCAGATGTTACATGCCCTAGACAAGTCATCACATTGAATGCCTCCATCCATGAAAGTTTCCTAGTCTGTAGCCTTGCTTAAATGCCTCCTTGGGACACTAGTGTAGCCTTGGTGAGGGGTAATTGCACTGTAGAGAAGATAGGCCCATTCTGGCCTGCATTTCAGTGCACTTAGGCCCTCTTTGACCTGCGTTGGGTGAGATTGAGTGAAATTTGCATTGGATTCTGGGAATATTCCATGATTCTAGATCATTCTAGAAGGATCCCATCTCTTATCTCCTCCTATGAGCTCGAATTTGGATAGGCTAAGGATCAATTAACCTCCTATCCTCTCATCCCTTTCTCTATAGAAAATAACTCCAAGTTTGGAATGCCATTCAATACCCTCATTTATGACGAAACCACCTCCATTTCCCTATAAATTGAGCACTCATCATAGTGATCAGGGGGCTAGAATCTGAATATTGTAAGGAAATTCTGTTGGTTTGAGATTTGAGTTCATGTCAAGCAATGTTATGCTGCTAGATTGTTGTGCTTTTGATGTGGCGAGGGTTGGATTAAAGCTGGAGGAGTGACACAGGATCGAACTGTACTGGGTGAAATTCTTCCTTCTACATTAATAAAGTTTTTTATTCCTTTTCCCATATTCTTGTTCATATCTATGATGATTATGTGTTTGAATTTCTTTTATTCCATTGGTTTATAGTAGATAGATCATGTATTCTTTGATCATTGTTGTTTTTGTTGACGTAGGTACCTATTGAGCATATTTAGTTCAAGTGGGAGCGACTAAGGCAATTCAAAGTGGATCAAGGAAGCGAAAGACTACAAGTAAGTTCCTTCATCTCATCTCTCTACAATAGGAAAAGGTTAAACTAGTTTCTTACTTATGGAAAATGTGTTTATCCATATATGCAAATTCCATATAAAAACCCCCCAATTATCAAATAATATATAACATCATGTGGATATGCAAGTTTATAACACAAATGGTTTTAGAATTTCACATTTACCTAATATAGTTATGGAATTATCATGCAAATTGTCAAATAACAAGTGGCATCTTGTGGATACTTAGGTTTATAAAGCAAATGGTTTTACCTTTTCACATTTATCTAATGCAATTATAAAACTACCACACAAATTATCAAATAACAAATGACATCTTGCATATACATATATTTATAAACAAATGATTAACATGATATTATAATATAGATTAAATGAATCTTCATGTGAACTTATGAAATGCATTGTCTTGTGATCTATGCATTATACGACTGGGATCTTAAATTTATAAGAGAGAAAATGATGTTGATCCATCCATATCAACCAAATTTACTAATATATTTGTATATATATTTATGTGTTATGCACAACAACAACAAAAAACATTCCTTTTTTTAGAAAAACACATTTGGTCATTTCATCAAAACAAAAGATAACACCATGTGAGAGTTGAGATGGAAGACATGAGTCACCCAGAGGTCAAAATAACACAGAAATTATTTATCCATGTATATGACTTCTTATGTGAAGTTTGATGATACAGAGAACAAACAAACACCAAACACCAACGGAGGAAATGCAGAAATCCATGGGGCATAACTTTCCTTTTTCATCATTAAATGGATTTTATAATGGATGGAGAAATATCTAGAATTATTTTAGCACTATGAGATTCTAGAGATAACTAGGAAAAAATAATTCTAAAAATTCTATTTATCCAAAATTAATCAGGACTCACTCACGGGGCATAGAATATATGGTGATGGGGTGTACTATTAAGTCACTCCTTGATGTGAAGGTCATCAATTCAAAACTTTGTTAGAAAAAATACAATCATGTTAAGGGTTCGTGTGGATTAGGTTGCTTGTGATCCCTATATGATTTTGACATCTTATATTCCCTTGGGTGTGGTTTCTCAAGCCACAGGTTAAGCATGATGTAATCTTTGATGAACTTAGAACACTTGACAAAAAAATGAAATTGAGATTCACATATAAGTGTCCCATTGGAGTTCACATGCAACTAAAAAGTCACTCTATTTAATAGAGGAGATTACTATACTTTAACACTCCCCCTTAATCTCCACAATTACATTTACTAACAATGCTTAAGTGTTGTCTCTGAAACTCAAAAACGTTTCTTCCCAATGGCTTGGAGAAGGTAACTACTAGTTGATCTTTAGATGCACAAAATTGAAAAGATATATCCTCACTATTGACAGGCTCATAAATGAAGTGATATATGGTATCAATGTGTTTATATTTGCAGTGAAAGACATGATTTTTGGAAAGTTCAATAGCTGAATTATTATAATAGAAAATAGGAGTTGGCTCCTTTTTCTTTTTAGGATGAGGATCATTTATCAATCTTCTTAACCAAACTTCGTATCATGCTACTCCTATTGTTGCTACATACTATGCTCTTTCCGATGAAATCACAACAATGGGCTACTTCTTGGATGCCCATGAAATTAATCTTGTACCTACGTGGAATGCATAACCGGAGGTACTCTTTCTATCATCAATTCTTCTCAAAAATTCACTATCTATGTAACAAACAAGATGGGTATCCTTTGAATCAATGTATAAATTTCCATATTATATTGTTATTGCAATACACCTTAAAATATTTTTTCTTTTGGTCCAATTAATTTCTTTCACTAACTCCATGAAATTGGATATAAGACTGACTGAATACATTATGTCAAGCCTTGTTGCTGTAAGATACATTAGTTTTCCTACTAGTTGCTTCTATAAGGTGAATTGACTACTGTATTGTTGTCATCATTACTTATGTTTGTTCCTGGGACAGTTGGTATGTTTGTTGGCTTGCATTCACTCATCTTGAATCTTGTCAAAATATCATTTCTATACTTTCTTTAACAAAATAAGATTCCTTTTTTAGACTATTCAAATTCTATTCCAAGAAAATATTCATGTAACCAAGATTGGTCATCTCAAATTCCTTCTCCATAGTTGTTCGAAAATCTTCAAGCTACAAATTTCCTATATAAATCATATCATCAACATAAATGCAAACAATTAAAATATTACCTTGTAGATATTTTTTGTACAGAGAGAGGGTTCATTATTACTGCGTTCATATCCCTTTTTGAGAAGATATGAATCATTTACAATGTACCATGCCCTAGGGGCTTGTTTTAAACCATAGAAAGTCTTCTTTAACTTGTAAATTTTCTATTCTTCACCCTTAATTTCATACCCTCAAAGTTGATCTACATAAAATTATTCCTTCAATATTCCATTTAAAAAGGTTTGTTTGACATCCATTTGATACAATGGCTAATGATTTGGTGTTATTGCTAATATTGTTATGATAGTATCCAATCTTGTTGTTGGGGTAGAGGTTTCTTCATAATCCACTCCGGGCTATTGTGTAAAGCCTTTTGCTACCAATCTAACTTTATGCTTTTCAATTTCCCCCTTTTCATTAAACTTGGTCTTATAGACCCATTTCCCTCCAATACTTATTTTTCCTTTTGGTAGATATAGAAGACTCCATGTATCATTCCTTTCTATGGCTACAGATAATTCATTCAAAGGTTCAACACATTCTTTCTTTTCACTACTTCTTCAAAATGTGTTGGCTCACAAGACAATAAAGCAATATGTACTTGTTCATTATCCATTTATTCATAAATCTCTCTAAAACTTCTTGTTTTCTGTAAAATGGTTGATTCCTATTCACTACTTGAGGATGGACTATGCACATTATGTATTCCTTGGTTTGTGTCTTCAGCTGGAACTTGTAGGCATGTAAATCCTTGTCTTGGCTTTTCAACTTCTATTGCATCACCCTATTCAAATGCATGGGCATAAATTTGATTCATGGTTGCCCCTTTATATTGATCCTTCCATATTTGGTTTTCAAGGAATTTAACATCTCTTAAAATAATTATTTTCCTGGTGATAGGATTGTACAATTTGTAACCCTTGGATTGTACATTTTTTTCCCACAGGCTCTAGGTTGAGAGTTTTTTGTATTCCCTGCCCACCAAATTTCCAACTACACGTTGCGATCTTTCTCTCTCATTGCTTCCTTTTCTTTGTCTGTGTGTGTGGGGCCTCTCTCTCCAACCACACTCCCCCCCTATCCCATTCTTGGACCTAACTACTTTCCCAATCATTTCTAGACAGTTAGGGTCAAGTTCCACCATAACAATCCTTCGTACGTTCTCCAGGAGTACTTAAATTTTGTCATTACTTATTATCTGGTATATACACATGTGCATAAATTCAATATGAACTAGAATATACCATTCTTAGTTTCCTTTAATTGATTTTTCTCTAATACACTACAAAAACAACTTCTAATTAATTCATTTCCAATATACCACAAAAACAACTTCTAGTCAATTTGTTTCCAGACCACTATAGAAAATAAAAGACAACATCTTAACCATCTAACTCAATATGAGGAAATAAGGTCTCAACAAGTTGACCATGGGTACATTACAAAAATAGGCTTTCTACCCTCAATTACTAGTTTTCTAAATTCTATAATTCTAGTTAAGCTTGTGTTGAAGGCCAACTTAAAAATATTTATATGAAGTAATTTTTTCAAATTACTATTTTTAATACACAAAATTAATATAATTATTTTTTTTGAATTCATTTATCATAACTTTAATCTTATTAATATTTTGTAATACACATGTGGTAAAACATACATTATCAAAAACTATTAAAAATAGATAAAACAACCAATATTAAATATTTGTTTTCATTTAATTCAAAAAATAAAATTTCAAAATTAATTAAAAAAAATTATACAAAATATGCAATATTAAAACGAGAACATAAATCATCAAAAACTCTTAAATATAGATAAAACAATTAATATTAAATATTTGTTTTCATCTAATTCAAAAAAAATATTCCAAAACGAATTAAAAAAATTATAAGAAAAATGCAATATTAAAGCGAGTTAAACAAAATGACTTAAACAAATAAATGAAATGGCATAAAGTTTCAATTGTATTATATTTAAATTGGTTTATATATATATAAAATGATGGAAGAAAATATTTCATGCAGTGGAACAACTTGCTCATATTAGACTTGTATTACATGCACTGGCACAACTTGCTCATAATTATGAGATATTAGGTATTAGAGTTATATCATGATGGAATAAAATCATTTTTCATCCCTACAAAATATTTTATATGAATTTGATTTTAATTAAACCCCTCCAAAACCATAAATGAATGTAGACACAATTAATAGACATGAGAGGATATTATTGTGAGATGCAACTATTAGGTATTAGACTTATTTACCTGCACTGGAACAACTCGTAAATAGTAAAATGTATTTTATATATTTAAATAGTAAAATGTTAGATCTTCAAAATCGACCCTCTTTATTCCTTTGATAATGTGTCGTAAAATGTATTTTATATATTTAAATAGTAAAATGTTAGATCTTCAAAATCGACCCTCTTTATTCCTTTTGATAATGTGTCGGATAGTGTTATTGCTTCGGTCACAAAGTTGAAAGTAATAATTTGCGTTTATGTCGGTTAGGAGTTACACGTACTCATTTTAAATAACAATTTCCGAAGGAAGGAAAGGGAAGGATGTGACAAGGCATGCATGTCACGTCTCTTCGCTGACGTTTATTGCCCTGACACGCCCTTTCTTTTTATTGCGTGGCCATAGAAAGTGGGTAGCATCTTTATTCATACGTGGCCCCGCTTATTATCAACCAAAACTCAAGGATTTGGATTGCGCGCCGATGGGAAACATTGTAAAAAGGAGCAACGCGGCAATGTGAATACATATATTGCAAGTCCAATCTTAAAATTTGATAACAAGAAAATCAACGACCTGCCTTTACGACAACACCCATCCTAAGGAGAAGGAGGAAATCACATTCAATCATTTTTAACGATTAAAAGGGTCCCACCGATTTAATTTTCCGATTCCATCTTGAAGTGACACGCATTTAGATGATTAAGAAAAAAAATATTATTTGAGTGGTCGAAGTTGAATGGAACAAAGAAGAAAACAAAAAGATATTTTTTTGAAAAAGATAAAAATCACTGTGATGAGCTTTCAATAATTTATTAACCATTTTCTAAATTATTCAATTCATTGAATCCCTGAGATCTCAAATCAAGAATCTATCGAGTGTGAAAAGATAATTATAATCTTGTGAATTAGCACAATAGGGTTCAATTTTTATCTCTAACTTAGATTTTCGTAATCTATCTCCTCATGTTGCAATATTGCATTTTCTATTCTAAAATTTTTCTATACAATTCTAATCTAACGAAAAAATGGTAAATTAACAATTTTTTTTAAAAGGTTTTCAAAATCTTGTTTTTTATGGTCAATCGACCATAAGTGAAAACTTCTTCCTTAATTTGATTTTTGAGTTTTATGCGGTTGACTCAACCTCATTTAATGTACGAAACTTCAATTAACATTACACAATTTTCACCATTATCATCAACTAAGTCACTAGGCCACCGAACCATCAATAGAACCAAAGTTTGAACCTCATTTTTTCAACCGGTCCACTCGGAAAAATCTAAATGTTAATTGACTAAAAATAATTATGTTAATTACGACGTAAGGTGTTCCCCTTTGAAATAAATTCCCCAAACTTCCACTATGTACTGGTCTGCACCATAGGATCAAATGTTAGATGATTGGAGATTTCTATGTCGTCAGATTAATATTTAGACTTACTTAATGCAGTTGAATCCCAAAATGATGTCTAATATAATGCATTGCATAAAACCCCTAATACTTAAATTCAAAAAGAGTGAAGGAATCTCTACTTGAATGGTTCATGAGGCACAATAATTGCTAAGGTTTTGCAAATGGGGTAACAAGCTAAGTGGGCTTCATTGTGGGGAAAACTCCACAGTTAAGCGCGCTTGAGCCAGAGGCGATCTGGGATGGGTGACCTCCCGGGAAGTCTTGGTTACCGGGTGTAAGCCTCGGAAGTGATGATTGATCCTTGTGATTCAATTCACTAGTTTCAATCCCACTTCTTCACCCTTGTGAGCATCACCCGATGCAATGAGTGCTAACTGAACTATTCAAAAGTCATGAGAAATTAGTCAGTTACGACTACCTCTCATGGAAATGGTCATACGTGAATGACTTACTTAACACAGTTGAATCCCAAAGTGATATCTAATATAATGCACTGCATAAACCCCCTAATACTTAAAAATAATAGTAGTTAGGAAAAAAATAATAGTAAAGAAAAAACGGTATACAACTGTACTAATAGTTAGGGAAAAACTTGTATACATCCCTTCTTCCTAAAGCGTGAATATCCTTCATTAACATGTAACAACTTTTTGACTGGGTCGTTTCCTGCATCTCCAAGAAAAGGGCAACACAAAATATTAGAGCCTGGGATCATTTTTCCAATCAAACTAGTCTTGTAAGCATAATTTTTCAAGTAGTAGTTTAGCACTTTCTTGAAGTTTTCAAATGCATGGTAATTGCTTTTTATAGCCAAGGATCATTTTAAATGATGTAGTGTAACCAACATCCCATTTTTAAATTACACAAATGTTGTATTTCATTCATATTATTGCCATTGATAATTTGTTGATGTTGTTGGCATGTAGCATGGCAACACTTTGCTATTGTTGTTTGTTGTTTTCTTTAGTAGTGTTGTCCATGATATGGTATAAATGGATATGAGGGCATCAATTGATTTGAACACATGTAATGATTTGCGAGAGTAAGAGATTATCAAGAAATATATAATAAGGTCGGGCTAGCTATCAAATAAAAGTTATGTATAACTTTATGCAATACATACTTAATAAGAGAAATGCTTCTCAATACAACAAGATCTCAACATCCTATGGCCTCTCAATCTTCCCCTTAGTAATAGATGTCACATTTCACACCATACAATTTTCTAGAGCAACATTGTTGTTGAACAATTTTGGATTGCATAGGATGAAGCTACATGAAAAGCATAGAAGATCCCTTCTCTTAGAAGAGGCTTCACATATGCAAAATATAAGTAAATTGTAAATAACACAACTTGAGTGTTTTTATAAGTAAATCTAAGCACAAATTCACATTCTTTAAATTGACACATTTTCCATATCACAAAATGCAACCCATTGTCAACAATCATTGAAACTTTGAAATCTAAAAAAAATGATTCTCATCAAATGCCTAAACCAACCTAAACCGCTAGCGTATATATTAGAATTATATACCTTACTTAAGCTTCTTAACAACCTCTTACTAAGTACAACTCGTCATTGTGATAAGATGTTATGTCATTAATAGAGTGCACTAATCAACAAAATAATTAGTACTATGGATAGAATAATTATTACTATGGATAGGATAACTATTATGTAGAGTTGTTTAACATAAACAATCTGATTGGAGGCTCATACTGCCAACTAACATGTCTCTAATATGTTTATAAACTTTGCCATAGTTAAAATCTAGAAATACTACTTGAACTATGTTGAACTGTGGAAATCTACATACTTGGATGATGTTTTTAACATTAAACTTGACATGTCACTTTGTTGATAAGGTGTTTCTAAACTATAATCTTTGTCCCAAGGGATTCTGATGTCACAAGTGATTCTGATTGCACTGATTGCACAATCCTGCAACTGTCCTTCCTAATTATTATAGCTCATTTGTAAAAAGATTAAATTTGAAAGTTTCTCTCAAAGTTTCTTCTTTTATCTTAGTATTTCCTATATTATCGCCTTACAACATTTCCTTTGCAACATGTGGTGCAATTTCTAGTCATAGTTCTACTAACTAGGCACCACGTCATCGTTTGAACATACCTAGGTAGTTTGAATTAGCGTAACCACTTAACCTCACAATTATATTTCCATTAACTTATGTCAACGAAATTTATATTTCCATTAATTTGTCAACATTAAAGATGTAGTTGGGATGGTGGCTTAAAAAATATCCAAAGAATTTAGGATGCGCAACTTAGGTCTATATCATCTTTGCTATTAAAAATATATGTAATAAATATTAATATTATATTTTAATTTAAAAATTTGACATTAATATGGTGTGGCAAAGTATCTTTTTATGTTTGTCAAAGTTTGATTTGTAAGTTTAACTTGTTTGGATTTTTCCACCTAAAGTAATTGGCCCTAAAATTTTGATTTTTTTAAAAGTAACTTAAAATTATCCATGTACTACATCAATGTTGTGCTTTCCATAACTAGTTTTCATAAAGTTAAAAAAGGATCCTAAATGTAAATGAAATATTTAGTTTCTTTACAAGTTACTTTATTGATATTTAATTGTATTCAAATTTATATTTATATTTAATTATATTTCATATTTATTTATTTCTTTTGATGTAATCATTAAATTTTATTACATTTAGGATAAAGATAATATAATTAGCTATGTCAAATTTGTTTAACAATTTTCTAATATATTTTTTTGAAGATAAATACATACTTTAGATTTTGAGTTACTTTAACACGCAAGTAAGAATGAAGTTGTCACATGTTCATTTTTTTCTTTATGGATACAATATATGCTTCATTGTTCCATGTTATCAAAATATCATCTATAGACACCACAAGGTATACAATGGTTTTGCCAACATTCTTGAAAACCAAACCTGCATCATCAAGACTGAAATGCTTGAAATTGGTCTTCAAAAAATGGTTGCTTAACTTTTCATACCATGTGAAAGGTCTTTGCTTTAGGCAATACAAAAATTTAATGAGTTTGCATACCTTATGTTCTTGACCCTTTACAATAGATCCTTGTAGTTAAGACGTAGCATTCTCTTTCAAGTCTCCATTCAAGAAGGTTATTTTCACATCCATTTAATAAATCATCTACTTATTTTACATACCCAAAGACAACAATACACATACGGCATCCCATTATTTTTTCGGGGAAAAACTCTCCTCACACTCTATGCCTTCTTTTGATCCATACCCTTTCACAACAAGCCTCACCTTATGTTTGTGAAGTGAGTCATCAAAGTTGTACTCGTTCTTGAAAACCAACCTACAATCAATTAATTTAATTCCAAATGGATAGGGGAAACATACTCCTTTTAATGGATTATTTCCACTCATCATGAGAAGAAAATTCTTCAAAGGAAGTTGGTTCAAATTTAGAAGATAAATTCAATTCACAACCATGTGAAACATTGATATAATTTACATTGCCTAAATTTGAGTTATCTTCATCACCTCCATCTTGCCTCGTATAATTTTTTGTTCCTATATTTCCAACTTCATCAATATGAACACATTCAAGTGTCTTTATGTGTGACTTTGGACCATTTTATGGTGGTCTAGTTTTCTCTATTGCTTGAGATGGTGTTTCTTTCCCATTAAGGTTTAGCCTTTTAATTATCTTAATCATATCATCCAATTGAACACCCTATTTTGGTGAAGTGGCTGGATCTTCTTCATGAGGGGAAGATGGCACTTCAAAAGGAGACTCTAGACATTGATCCAAGATAAGGATGCCCACTTCAAAATGTGGAATCTCATCAATAAAATCATGATATGTATTTACATGGGAAAATATATCTAGGTGATCAAAATGTTCCTCAATAGTATTGTCAATCCCGGTGGATTCAACAAAAAGCGACATCTCGAGAACGAATGGAATTTTTATTTATCTCATCATAAAGCTAATATGCCTTGGTGGTATTTGAGTAACCTAAGGAGTTTCCCTTATGACTCCTTGCACCAAGTTTATTTCTTTTCTTCTTACAAATTAAGGCATAGTAGGTGGAACCAAATACCTTGAGATGCTCACCAAAGGAATGCAACCATACCACATTCCATATGGAGTCTTATTCCTAGGGGAAGGAGATGGACTCATGTTTTTCGAACATATTTCCCATAGAACTGTGTTATTCCAAAACATCAACTTCATATTCTTGAAAAAATAGCTTTAGATGTACCATATTCAAGTGTCCTATTCATTCTTTCTGCTACACCATTCTACAAAGGATTATATTTAACAATAATTTGATGCTTGCTCATATGTTGATGAACATAGATTTCAAACTCATTTAAAGTGTGTTCCCCTCCATTATCAATACAAGGAGCACCAATACAAGATTGAGCTTCATTTTCAAGCCATAAATGATTTAAAAAAAAAAATCAAGTGCTTAAGATTTCCATTTCAACAAATAAACCCAACATATCCCTGTTACACAGTAATTTATCATCGTCTTCACTCCCGGTTCTTTTCACTGTGTCATGTGTCCATGTCAAACATGCTCATAATAGACAAATGCTTTCGTAAGCTGCCAGTGACCCACTTTTCGGAAAGGCGCTCATGAACAGTTCGACCACGCTGCCAGCGCGGAAGTACATCTAATTCCTGCACTAGCCCGATTTTATGCACCAGCGTAGGGCTATGTGTTTCCTTCAGCGATGATCTAACTAGCTGCGCTGATCACTCGTGATGTCAGCGCTGAAGATTAGTTTTGTGCCCGTGATGTCCAGATTGGGCGAATTGTTCCAACAGTCAGCCTTCCAGATGACTCCAGACCTAGTTGTTGGCCTTGTTTATGTCGCCCTTCCTTTCCTGGTGTGGCAGTTCCGTCAATTGTGCTACCTTCCTTTGGGATAAGCTCACTCTTCCACCTTTCATGGAGACTGCTTCTCCTATTTAATCTCTCACCATTGCTATGCATTGCTAGTTTTTGGATAGTTGGCTAGTTGAGCAGTGTTGTTAGTGTTTTGTGGGTTTGCTAAGATAGCTGGTGTGAGTGTGGCAAGTGTGTGATTGTTTATAGCTTGTGGAAGGATTGTGAAGTGTCCTTAATCTTGTGTAAAACTCATGAGTGAGAGAGCTCTTGTATGTTGGGAGATCCATCTCCAAAGAGTGAATGCTTGAAGAACATGCTGGTTGGATCCTTCTGAGAAGGCTTGTGACGTCAAGACTTTGGTTGTAATCTGACTCCTATTTCATTATTAATGCAATCAATGATGTTTTCCTATGTCTTGTATGCAATGTACTTGATAGCTCATGACTTCTTGACTTTGTGAGTAAATGGTTTATCGTTGTTGCTGGATTATGTGCTTTGTTGTATTTCCTTTGATTGTTTCAGGTTGATTACTCATTGAGGAGAAGGAAGCGGAAGCTGGAGTAGTGCAATGAAACTCCATCGACCACTAGTTGAGGTAGGCCTCCAACTTTAAACTGTTTAAGGAAATCTATTGTTGATCTGTCCTTGTTTGTGACTAGACCTACTCTAGGGCTAGAGGGGTTGCCTCTGTCCGCAGAGGGAACACTTTCCTGCATCACAAATTGGTGACTCCACTGGGGATGCCTTTGTGTTTCTCTTGGTTGCTCTTGTCTTGATTTTTTGATTTGGTCTCTTTTCAAGTTTTCAGGGCCATTTATCAGTCCTCTGATTTTCCTGGGTTGATTTGGGAAATCCCCATGTTTGATTGAAAGATTGATTGTTTTTTATTTGGGATTTTTGATTCGCCTGTCATTCTTTTGAACATCATCGTAGATTTAATTTTAATAGTTGTGTTGTCATCACAACCACCCTTTTGTAATATCCTGTTCATCGCGTAATTACGCCTAATAGTTGCGATGGTTCTGAAAATTTGACCATCGCGGGAAAGTCGTGTACTTCCACACTGACATCGCTTTGTTGCTGCGGCTAGTGCTTTATCAGCGCTTGTTGCTTGTGTACTACCTGCGTTCATTGCTGTAGAATTACTTTTCTCAATTCTACCTCCTGAGTCCATCAGTCCTACTGGTCCCTTGCTTTTCTCACTTGCTTGATAACTTGTTTTCCACTGTTCATGATTAAGACACTTTCTTGTGAGCTCTGTTGAATGAATCTTGTTTTTTTCTCTTATGTGACCTGGATCCTTATTTCAAGTTCCTTGAATCAATTCGCTTGGTTTCTTGCTTGCTCAAGGTTCGTTTGCGGCTTTTTATTGATTTGATTGAACCTTCCCCTTTACCTGTTTTTGGTTGATTGTTTAGTGAATGTTATTGAACCAATCTTTGCAATTGATTCGATTTCTTTTCGCTATCGAACATAGATTACAATTGTTTGGATCAAACAGGCTTTTCCACACTTGCTTGTCTCTTGTTGGTTTTTTCTAGATTTAAAGACATCAAAATCGAAAGGATTGCATTCATTTAGTACGAAAGTGAAAGTGAATTTGAATTTCAAGTTTGCATATTGACAAGCGAATGATAAGATCTCTCATTAGTAGTATCCGTGCACTTTAGGAATTGATGTATATATGCATTGAGTGACTGCCTTTGTTGTCTTGGTTTTCTTGGTTTGGGAATGATCTCTCTACTCTCCCGTAGGTAGGTGTTCATCGAAGAGGAAAAGATTTTGCATTCATTCTAGCTGCATCCTAGGATTTATTATATACATATGGTAATGCCTGAAAACTGAAACATAATCCAAGATCAACTTTAAAATGAACTGAATAAATATAACAACGCATTGGAACATAACACACATTATTTAGAGGTCTAGGCTAGAGACATGCTCCGGCGTCGTTAAACCTAGTCACTATTGTTCTCACTCAAGGTTGGGTGATTCCTCCTTCTGTGACTCAATAGCGGTCTAGTACGGAATTGTGCTCCCCTGTACCATCGAGTATATATTGGGAGACCCCACTAGGTTTATCATCTTATATCCTTAGGAAGCCGTGTCTGCCGCCTTGCAAAATGTAACGCACCGAACACAACATTTAGGAAGATTGACTGTCGTACGGAAATTCCTTGGTTTTCATATGACTGCGAAGGTGTATATGCAGTTTTACGGGTTGTTTGGTAAACCTTTTGCGTAGTTCTCCAGAGTAGTCACTTTCGTTCCTTTTCAGACTCCTTAAAAGAAAAGGTCCATCTGAGCACTTGTCCTTTCAGGCTCATTAAACCTCGAAAGAGATAGAGTCACCTTTTCGTCCTTTTCTTGACTCTTGAAACATGAAAAGGTCAAGTTTTGTTCCTGCGTCATAAAATTTACTGCCCACGAAATATTCCTGGTAAAAGTTTGAGTTCTTGGTTGTGATAAGAGTGTTTTTCAGGCTCGTTCTCAATGGAAACATTCCCCGAGTCTATCGGCCAAGGTATTCCCCCAGATGGAAATCCCGGTTCGTTTCCTTCATTTGGAAGTGTCGGTGCTCCGTATATGGCAACATTGTCTTTGCCTGGGTTAACCATCGATTTGCCCGTATGGTTGTTTTCAACCTCGGTGGTCCTGAGTGTCATGACTCCTGTTCCACCATCTCCTTCGTCCGAACCATGACATGTTGATCCCAAGGTTGAGCCTACGCCTTCTTCCCCTGTTTCTTCCTCCTCCTCTCCTCCTTCGCCTAGTGAAAGTTCCACATCTAGTAACCAGGAGACTAAGAAGAAGAAGAAGAAGAAGAAGAAGAAGAAGAAGTCTGATAAATGTGAGGCCACCTGTGCAGCTACTGCTCCGAGTACATCTCAGGTCGGACCACCTTCTGCTCCTCCGCGGAAGGTTAAGTTTCCTTGTAAATTGTGCAAGGGTGACCATCTTCTTCGTGATTGTCCTGGCATTCCTAGGATCTTAGAAGCATGGTTTGACGATCTGGCTCATCCCTCATCATCCTCTGAAGCTCATGGCGATGCTAGCCTATCAACTGGCAACAGTAAGAAGAAAGGGAAGATTTGATTCCCCTGTATGCTATGTGAAGGCAACCATCCCCTTCACCTTTATCCGCTCATGGATAAAGCTTCCACTGTCTTGGAAAGTCTTACAGCTTCTTCACCCCAACTTCCCTTTGGTTATCAGAGGCTCTCTTCAAACCATCTCCCCATTGACAAAGAGATTGACTTAGATTCTTCTCTTGTTCGTCCTCCTCTTTCTGAACTTGGTTGTGCTAAGATTGTTCCAGACCAACCATTGGTCAAAGAGAGTATCAACTTGGGTTCACCACCTGTTGATCACTTTGTTTCGGAAGAGTTTCATGCTCATGTTCTTCTTGTCTTGTCAGATTCTCCTGAGTCCGAGAATGACCCTCCTATCCCTGCTAATCAAGAGAGTCCTTCTTCGGTTCTTGTAGAGTAGGGGGCAATCATACAATTCCCCCACCAAGTAGTTCGGTCGTTTCCTTTGACTGGAGTCATTTGACTGATTTCCGCCTTCCATCCCATGTGCCTTTCTAGATTACAGTACATGCCTATAATAAGGCAATACCTGGCACTATCTTGGATGAAGGTGCGTCAGTCAGTCTTATGCCTTCCACTACTTGGCAAGCTTTGGGCTCCCCACAGCTTGTGCCGGTCGCACAGAATCTATTCACGTTTGACAGAGGAACTAGTCAACCATTAGGAATCCTTCCGAAGTTCCCTGTTACTTTGGGAGGCAAAACCGTCTATATAGATGTACTGATTGTCCAAGGTGCTTTAGATTTTAGTCTCCTCCTTGCCTGTGACTATGTTTATGCCATGGGGGCCCTTGTCTCTTCACTTTTCCATGTGGTTTGTTTCCCACACGATGAAAGAATGGTGACCATAGATCAATTATCATTATTTAGTCCCTCGGTGCCTCCTACGCAGTTGTCATCCCCTCTTGGTTCTTGCTCGCAAGCAGTACCTTCTCTGCCACAGGTCAATTATGTGGCTACCTATTCTGTCTCCACCTCTGCTGATGGTCATGCATATGCTCTCGTACATCATGTACTGGGGGCATTAGAACCCGATCTGTCATTAGTGCCTCATGACATTTATTCCTCCCAGAGTGTGTCCCTTCCATCCTGTGAAGGCCTCTTGGGAGCCATGTTCTCATATAGCCAATGAGACTGGGTGTGCCGAGGATAGTTCTGATCTTGTGTCGACCTCGTTGAAAAATGAAACAAGGTGCACGAGTGTTATACGGGAATAGTGTCCACACGGATACTGCTATTCCCACCAAGATGGGTGGCTATCTTAGAAACAAACAACCAAAGTCTACTATTAATTCCTTTTATGAAAATAGATGAGAGGAGAACCAAGAGGGCCAACTTGAGTCTTGTGCTTGATTTCCTCTCCTTCTTGATAGAGTTTTGCCACTTTCTCTTTGTCTGCTCAGCTTCAAAAGGACCTGTAGAATCACAGCAACATACTACTATGCAATAAACAAGGATCTAAGTTCATAAATAATGCAGGATCAGATGTGCATCAACTATATACAAGCATATATAAGCAAATACACAAGAATATGGAAGGAAACAAGAATAGCTTTATTCAGATAAAAAGTAGCAAGAGGATTACAACCATGAGCAACTCTGACCCAGCATCATCCTCCAGCTAGGAAGCCCTTCTTCACCTCAAGCAAAGCAAAATCACCCAACACTGTGAATGTACACCAGAATACCAACATCACTTCTCTATAAGTTACAAAATTCCCACCTCTGGATCTCTGTGATGAGGGATCCATATATAGATGATTACAAAGAGGTGAGTCATCTTTTTGGATTTTGATTAGTGTCCTCTCTCTAATATTTCCTGCTTCCACTTGGAGAATGATGATCTCTTACTCATCTATGGTCGAAAATGGAGTGGCAAGTGTCAGAGGGGAAGCTTCTGGAAGATTCCATGATCTTCCACCTCGCACTTTTGTCCCTGCCATTTGTCCATTCCTGACCATCACACCCTACAGAGGAGCCAAACAGTATCCATCGCACCCTGTACATTGGGAAGGTGATATGCATCACACCCTTTGCATGGAGCTTTCAGTATGGTCTAGATTTGACCATTTATGAGCAGATTTCAATGGAGAACTTCTGGGAGATGATGTAATCAGTTGAACTTGTTCCTTTAGGTAGTGAAGCAACCCTTTTAGGGACTTAAGAGCCCTCGGTTTATGGACATTTGTGATTGGGGTTGAAGTGCCTAAAAATGTCTATAACAGTTGGCCCCTAAAGCATGAGGTCATTAATCATTTTTGATGTCGGGTGAAATGCTTTACTATGAGGATTTGAAGTTTTTCTAAGCTGGGAGACGACCTGTAATAAGATACAATACAATACATTATTTGAAAACATATTTTTTTCATGATCTAGCTGAGGCGGGCATTCCCATGCTTAGCTTTATAAACTCATTTTCATGTACATAGGATAGACAATCGTCTGTGTGACAGACT
>APFE031731841.1:0-12258 GCA_000404065.3 Pinus taeda
AACATTAATAACATTAAATATTAACCAATTTTAATATTCTTTATTAATATTCATTTTAGTATTATTATTAACATTAATATTTATAAATATTGATTTTAACATTAATTATTAATATTAGTAACATTAAATAATCATGGTCCACTTTGGTCAAACATTGCATTCTGACAAAGACTTTCTCAATATTAAAATCAACTATGTTCAGTCATTGTCAATTATGGTCAACCATGGTCATCTATCCTCGACCATGGTCAGCGATGGTCAACGATGATCAACCATGGTCAATCATGGTCAACCATTGCTAATAATCATGGTCACATTGTGACGAAGATTGTTTCTTCGTCCAACGTCACATTATGAAAATGATGGTCAACAATGGTCAAACTTCACATTGTGATAAATATTGTCTCGCTACGAAAATCAACCATGTTCAACCATAGTCCAACATCACATTGTGGCAAAGATTGTCTCAATATGAAAATCACTCATGATCAACCATGGTCCATTGTTGCATTGTGACAAAGATTGTGTCAATATGAAAATCAGCCATGGCCAGCGATGGTCAACCATTTTTATTTTGGGGCTTATATCGCCTGGGTTTATAATATTAAACCCTTGGGTTTAATATTATTCCCTTGGTTTTATAATCCCTTGTGTTTCCTTGTATCTTTGGTTTATAATAGCAATCCCTTGGGTTTATTAATCTGAGGGTTCATATTCCTAAGGTATAATATTATTCATATGGTTTATAAAATTAATCCTAGGGTTTAATATAAATCCCATGGGTTTACAATCATGGTAAACCATGGTCTAATGTCACATTGTGACAAATATTGTCTCAATATAAAAATAAACCATGTTCAACAATTGTCATTCATGGTAAACTATGGTCCAACATCACATTGTAACAAAGATTATTATGGTCCAACGTGACAAAGATTATCATCGTGGCATTGTGACAAAGATTGTCTCATGGTCCAAAGTGATATTGCCACAACCATGGTCGAACGTCGCATTGTGAAAAAGCTTGTCAATATTTAAATCAATCATGGTCAACCATGCTCCAATCTCACATTGTGACAAAGATTCTTTCAATAGGGAAATAAGTCATGGTCAATCATGGCCCAACATCGCATTGCGACAAATATTTTCTCAATATGAAAATCAACCATGGTCAACCATGTTTGCTTCAGGGTTTATAATATTTATCTTAGCATTTATATACCTTGGGTTTACTATATTAATCCTTTGGATTTTTAGTCTTAACAACTATTTTTATTAATGCTTTGTGTTTATAATATCAATCCCTCGAGTTTATTAATCTAAGGGTTCATATTCCTAGGGTAGAATATTATGGTAGAATTTATATATTAAAGCTAAGGTTTAATATAATTCCCTTGGTTTTATAATCCATTGGGTTTATAATATATATTCTTAGGGTTTATAATATCATTCATAAGGTTTATATTCCTAGGGTTAATATTAATCCTAGGGTTTACAATATTAACCCTTTGAGTTTATGAGTTTTTGGGTTTACATTCCTAGGGTTTAATATTGTTCCCTTTGGTTTAAAATTATTCCCTTACATTTATAATATTACTCACTCGGGTTTAAAATTATTCCCCTTGGTCTATAATCCATTGAGTCTATAATATTAGTCCCTTAGGTTTATAAGTTCTTAGGGTTTACATTCCTTGAGTTCAATATTAAGCCTCGGGTTTACAATATTAATCCCCTAGGTTTATTAGTATTAGGAATTGGTCAAACGTCACATTGTGACAAAGTTTGTCAATATTGAAATCAACCATAGTCAATCATGGTCCAACATCACATTTTGAAAAATATTCTTTCAACATGAAAATCAATCATGGTCAACAATGGTCCAATATCGCATTGTGACAAATATTGTCTCAATATGAAAATCAACCATCGTCAAGGATGTTTGTTTTAGGATTTATAATATTTATCCTAGGGTTTATATACATTGATTTTAGAATATTAATCCTTTGGATTTTTAGTATTAACCCCTTTTTTTATAATTAATGCCTTGTGTTTATAATATCAATCACGTGTGTCTATTAATGTAGGGGTTGATATTCCTACAGTACAATATTATGATAGATTTTATATATTAATCATAAGGATTAATATAAATCCCTTTGGTTTATAATCCATTGGGTTTATAATATAAATTCATAGGGTTTATAACATTGATCATAACATTTATATTCGTATGGGTGAATTTTAATCTTAGGGTTTACAATTATTAATTCCTTGAGTTTATGGGTTTTAGGGTTTATATTCCTATGGTTTAATATTATTCCCTAAGGTTTAAAATTATTCCCCTCAGTTTGTAATCCATTAATTTTATAATATCAATCCCTTAAGTTTATAAATTCCTAGGTTTTACAGTCCAAGGGTTTAATATTAATCATAGAGTTTACAATATTAATCCCTTGGGTTTATTAGTTTTAGGAAATCATCGAACGTTGCATTGTGAAAAAGCTTGTCAATATTAAAATCAACCATGGTCCACCATCATCCAACGTCACATTATGAAAAATATTCTTTCAATATGAAAATAAATCATGGTCAACCATGATCCAACATCGCATTGGGACAAAAATTGTATCAATATGAAAATCAACCATGGTCAACCATATTTGTTTTAGGGTTTATAATATTTATCTTAGGATTTATATACGTTGGGTTTACAATATTAATCCTTTGAATTTTCAGTATTAATTGTTTTTTTCATTATTAATTAATTGTGTTTATAATATCAATCCCTTGGGTTTATTAATCTAAGGGTTCATATTCCTAGGGTAGAATATTATGATAGGGTTTATATATTAATCCTAAGGTTTAATATAAATCCCTTGGGTTTATAATCCATTGGGTTTATAATACAAATTGTTAGGGTTTATAATATTAATCCCTTAGGTTTATAAATTCTAGTGTTTAATATTAAGCCTAGGCTTTACAATATTAATGCCTTGGGTTTATCATTTTTAGGGTTTAACATTATACATCTAATATTTATTAATGTGATTCATAAATTCCTATCGGCGTATCTCAACCACATTTACTAATGTGGTGGTATATATGATTCATATATTCCTATCAACATATATCAACCACATTGGTAAATGTGGTTTTGCTAGCCTATGTAATTGTAACTTTTATATTGAATTGACTTATGAATCCAAGGCCAAACAGGAGGAGAAGTTATTTTCCATATTGTGAATATTGAAGTGTGGAAATATGTATGTTGTTTGTGATGTCCTTGTTTAGTGAAGGCTATAGATAGCTCCACCATTTGTACATACCCAAATTGTCACCTTCCCTTCGATAGGTCTGCACACTAGATTTTTTCCTAATTATTGATGGAAATCACATCAAGGTTTTCTTTATCATCATTGTTTACCTTGTGATGAAAAGGAAAAATCTATAGGAATTCATGTTTTTCGAAGGAGACATCATGCATGATCTCCATTCCTTTCTCTCTTCTATGGCTTCCGGTGAATCATGGAGAGCAATATGTTCTTCACATCTTCTGCCCCAAAACATTTCTCCCAATTACTTTGTGCCTTCATATTACTCATATTTTCCATCCTCATCTTCTCGCAAAGAATTATCTAATTCCACCTTCATCGAACGAAATTTCAGTTTGCTTATGGTTAGGTGAGTGTCAATGACCTTAAGTACCAATATTTAGTATTCCAATCCTATTACCTCTTAGCAACATCAACCTTCTTTTGACATTTTCGCTTTAATATATCCACCATCCAAGACTACAATTTAGTCTCAACAATCAAGGGTTTTCAAAGCATCACTCTTCATGGATTTTATTAAGTCCAATAGTTCCAACAGTTAAGATGTAGGATTGGGGGATCTATTCCATGATATTCTTATCTTTTCTTAGAAGGGTTTAGAATGCAACCAAAATCTTGAGAATACTAATGCTAGTATAATGCCCCCCTATATGATCGAAATCAAATTGAATGGAACACATGGGTGAATAAACTTGCTTCATCAGATGATGCATTATGTGTTGGTTTTCGATAAGAGCCTGCGTACATCAACAATAATCCAAAAACTGGGATTAACATAAGCACCTAATTTTTCCAAATTATGTAGTAAACAATCATCTCTTTGAGGTAAAGTTAGTGGGTTTGTGAGCTAGCATTTAATGTCCTTGACTAATGTTAGCATTAGTTTAATAGTTTGAAAATGTGAAACAAATGAAGAAGTATAACTTATGGTTTTGCCGCCCCGTCTCGCGAAGAGGCTAGATAAGATGGCGAAACAATTTGCACCTAAAAAAATTTCCTATCAAGGAGTAATAAAAAAAATATCATATCGTGCGTCAAGAATCAAGATTGAAAAGTGGTAAGGTAAGTAGCCACATTAAGTAGATGAATAATTAAGAAATGAGAAGGTTACGAGCCATTGGGATGGACTATTATGAATATCTCTTAAAGGATAATGATCATTTTTTTATGTTTGGTTTTTATAATTTAATGTGCTTTGTATATTATTGGACTATTCTCCTTGGATGTTCTTCATGTATCATATTTATTATAATTGATAACATAATATTATTGGTAGAAGAATTCTAAGGCAATTGTATGTTCAAAAAATAATCCATTTATTGATTATGCATGGAGTTTAGTTACAGAGTATTCTTACTTTTCTTAATATGTGATCTCATTTAGTGGAAACTCTTGAGAAAGTTTCTCTTAAATAGAACATGTTACGGTTAATATTGATCGTTGCAATACATATTATATGTATTCTACAGATAGGAGGAATTACCTCAAGGGAGAGGTTAATTTAATATTGTACCATTGCAATACATATTATTTGCATTTTACAAAAAGGAGGAATTACCTCAAAGAAAGAAGCCTGAATTGGGCACTTTCACCTAGTGAGTGTGTGAGGTTGATGAGGCTCGTTTGTCCACATCAACATTTTT
This sequence comes from Pinus taeda, assembly GCA_000404065.3. Taxonomy (NCBI): domain Eukaryota; kingdom Viridiplantae; phylum Streptophyta; class Pinopsida; order Pinales; family Pinaceae; genus Pinus; species Pinus taeda. The sequence continues at coordinate 4,976 of APFE031731841.1, forward strand.
ATAATGATAATAAACCATATGAGAGATTACATTTTCGTACTATTTTGTTGAAATATCAATGAAATTGCAATAGTTAGGATTACCCCTATTACCTTGTAGAGCTTACCTTTGAGAGTAACAATAAAACTACAAGGATGAGATTCATAAATAGAATGACATTTTCACATATCAGATTTCCCTAAAATAAAATCACAAACTTCACGTGCGGAAACATCATACAATACTTCATCTTTGAAGGGATTGATTGTTGGAATCATGATTGTTGTTAGAGGAAAACCCATAGGTGTTAGTAAACATACACATCGCCAAAGTTAACAAATCCACGAGAGGTTGTTAGGCGATGTCACACAACACATGGGGAGCACTAGATTATCCAATGCCCAACAATATGCCCCCCTAATGTGAGCCATGTGTGATTCAAACTAAAGACCTTTGGTTTTGATACCACTTGTTTTCGTTATAGCAAAACTCACAAGTGTTGGTAAATGGACGCATCGCCAGGGTTAATGGATCCACGTGAGGTGGTTAAGCCGTGTTGCAAAACACACAAGGAGCATTGGATTATCCAATGCCCAACATTGATACCATATGATATGCAATATTTCCCACTAAAATGAATGTATCATCCATATCTCATCTACCTAATTTCGATTACATTTTGGCACTATTTAGATTATTTTCCAATAGTGAAAACATATCAATAAGTGGTTTCCAATGACAACATGTGTACGAAATCCATCTCCATTTAGATGTATCTATTTAGGTCACTACAATATTACAAGACCAAGTGCCACTCAAAGTCTCTAATACCTAGCGTTGAGTGCAGGATATAGAAACTATTAGTTTACTCCAACACTATCTAGTCACTCCCTTGTCACAAAGCTTCCCATATCATGTATTAGTCATCATAATTCCCACAAGGTAGAATTTCTTCTTTAGGTCATCAACAAAAGTGACCTAATGTTATGCTCTTTAACCTGCAAGACAATACCAGAATAACAAATATGCGAAGAAATATACCCAGAACATAGAATAGCGAGTAAAAAGAGCAAGTATTTTATTATTAAGAAAGAAATGTTCACTTGCCTCTTCGAGGGGGAAACCTCCAATAGAGCAGAGCTTGATGACAAAATAAGACATGATGCTCCTCACAGGGAGTCTCTATCCTCTATATATGACTCATACATGCAATACCATGGATCAATACTATGGGTTTTATTAATACCCTCTATCTAATACCATGGCCCATTTGAAACTAACTGTGGTCCCATCATTAATTGCGGGTTAACCACTTACAATTATTAATATGGGCTTTATTTACACTTTACTATGACTCGATCCCACTACATAAATAAGGGGGTTAGGGTGGGACCCTAACATGCCCTCCCCCTTAAGAATAACCTTGTCCTCAAGGCTGAAGCTGCGGAAACTGCTATGTAATAGTGGCTGGTTCCCAGGTAGCATCTTCTGGAGAGGTGTCTTTTTACTTGATGAGGAATTCCCTAATAATGCGGCCATGCAGCTGCCATTCTCGTTTGTCTAGGACCTATTCAGGTTGGAGCCAGATTGACCCTTCCTCATCCAATTCAAGTAGACTAGTTTGAATTCTGCAATTGTTCCCAATCACTTTCTTGAGGCATGAGACATGGAAAACTGGATGGATTTTTACAGTAGGCAGCAAAGCCAACTTGTAGGCTACTTCTCCAATGAGCTAAAGTACTTGATATGGTCTGTATAATTTTGGAGATAGTTTCTGACAACCCTTGTCTCTGAGTGATGCCTACTTATATGGTTTCACCCTCAAAAATACCTGATCCCCTTCTTTAAATTGGCGCTCTGAGCGATGCTGGTCTACCTGTTGCTTCATGCGGTTTTGAGCTTGATGAAGATTCTCTCTAAGATGAGCGAGCGTGGTTGCACGGTTTTGTAGAAGTTGATCCACTGCTTGTACCTTTGAGCACCCCTTGATATAATAAGTAGGGGAAGGAGGGATTTGACCATATAATGCTTCATAGGGAGTCATTTTGGTGGTGGCATGATAGTTGGTGTTATACCACCATTCAGCCATAGGTAACCACTGTACCCAAAGATGTTGCTTTTCTGAAGTGAAACACCTAAGGTAGGTTTCCAGACATTTTTTTACGGGTTCAGTTCGACCATCCGTTTGGGGATGATAGGAAGTACTGAGTTTTAGTTGGGTGCCTTGTAGCCTGAAGAGTTCCTACCAAAAATTACTGGTGAAGATCAGGTCACGATCTGACACAATAGAAGTGGGCATGCCATGCAATTTGAAGATCTGATCCATGAAATATTGAGTGACGAAAGTCAATGTAAATGGGTGGAGTAGGGCACAGAAATGAGCATACTTCAAAAGTATGTCCACAACCACCATGATGACTGACTTGTTTCCTGACTTTGGAAGACCTGTAATGAAATCCATAGAAACCTCTATCCATATTGATGCTGGGATGGGCAACCATTGTAATGTGCCTGGTGCTTTGACGGTCTCCCCTTTGTGGCGTTGATAGACATCGCATTCTACTACAAAAGTAAGGATGTCCTTTTTCATGCCTGTCTAAAAAAAATGATCTTCTGGTGCGAGCATATGTCTTATAAAAGCCTGAATGTCCTGCAATGGGAGATGAGTGCAATTCTGCCAAAATGCAACTTTTGAGGGTGCATGTTGGTGATATTACAACTCTGTCCCTGTAGCGAAGAATCTCATCCTGCCACGAGTAGCCCTTGGTGGAATTTGGATCCACCTGCAATTGAGAAATGTGTTGGGTGAGCCCGGGATGTGAAAACCATTCACTGCGAGCCTCTTCAATCCATTATGGAATGGGAAGGGAAATTGCTAGCAGGGTACTTTCCTCCTCAAATTGGTGAGATAATGCATCTGCTACACTATTTTCTTGTCCTTTCTTGTAAATGATCTCATAGTCATATCTCAGCATTTTGGCGAGCCATTTATTTTGTTATGGGGAGGATAGGTGTTGCTCCAAAAAATATTTAAGACTGTGATGGGCTGTGCGGATTTGGAAACGTCGCCCCAGTAAGTAAGATCGCCAGGTCTCTACTGCATGTAAGATGACCATCATTTCCTTCTCATGGGTAGATTGGGCCAGATTCTTCCAACTTAGTTGTTGGCTTGTGAAGGCCAAAGGTCGACCTTCCTGCATTAAGACCGCTCCAATACCCGTACCAAAAGCATCACATTCAATGACAAAATATTTGGTGAAATCAGGCAGTGCTATGTCTAGAGTGGAACACATGGCATTTTTGAGAGTTGTAAATGCCTGTTGTGCATCCTCATTCCAGAAGAATGAATTTTTCTTCAAGAGTTGAGTGAGGGGCCTCACTATGCGACCATAACTGCAGACAAATTTGAGATAATATCCTATGAGACCCAAAAATCCTCTCAGGCTCTTCAAGGTTTTAGGTTGAGGCCAATCATGAATTTCTTGGATTTTTTTGGGGTCCACCTTGACACCTTCACGCCGCACAATGTGGCCCAAATACTCAACTTCTTCCATGCCAAACGAACAGTTGGACATCTTAACAAATAATTTATTCTTGTGGAGCAGATGCAAGAGTAGATCTACATGCTGAAGTTGTGCGGCCCAAGTGCAACTATAGATGAGGATGTCAATCGAAGAAGACAAGGACAAATTTCCTAAGATATGGTTTGAGAATGTGGTTCATAAGGCTCTGAAAAGTAGATGGGGCATTACAAAGACCGAATGGCATGACCAGGAACTCATAATGGCCTTCATGAGTTTGAAAATCAGTCTTTGGAATGTCAACTTCCCTCATGCGAATTGGGTGGTAACCTGAGCGAAGATGCATCTTAGTGAAGAATTGAGCCCCATTGAGTTCATCCAGCAAATCATCAACCACCGAGACGGGAAATTTATCTTTGACTGTCAACTTATTGAAGGCCCTGAAGTCTAGACACATTTGCCATTCCCCATCTTTCTTGAGCACCATGACCACCGATGATGAATAAGGACTAATGCTGGGACGAATGACACCTACTTCCAAAAGTTCCTTGATTATTTTTTCTATTTCATTCTTTTGGGTGAATGGATATCTGTATGGGCACAAATTTGGGGGTTGGGCCCCTAGAACTAAGGTGATTTTATGATCATGTTCCCCTCTCGAGGGTGGAAGCTCGTGAGGCTTGTCAAAGACCGATAGATGGTTATTTAAAATCTATTGCATCTCAGGATGAATCGGTAGAGACTTGGTTTCGACTACCTCAGACCTGGATGGCATTAAATTGAGCTATAACTCCATGATGGCCCTTTTTTAGCAATTTTTCCATCCTATGTGAGCTGATGATAGAGGGAGCTCCCGCATGGAGTCCACGAAGGGTATGTGTGGAGTTGTTCTGCTTAAAACTCATATATAACTCCTGGAAATCCATTGTGATTGGCCCAAGAGTGTGAAGCCATTCAGCACCGAGGACAATGTCACACCCTCCCATGTGTATTCCAAACAAGTGGGTCTTCAACTGATAATCCCCCATTTGAAGTTTGACATTTTCACAGAGGCCTTCACATTTCATTGTGCCCGCATCCACAATTTGGACTTGGAAGTTAGAAATTTCTCGTACAAAACAATGCATTGCTTCCGCGACTTTTTGATGGATGAAATTATGTGTACTTCCACTATCAATCAAGACTACTACTGGGCGATCTTTAATAAAACCTATGATTTTGCGAGTTTGAGGTGAAGAAATCCCTGCCAAAGCATGCAGCGAAATAACTGGTTCTTCAGGGACATTGTTCTTTTGGTTGTCCTCTTCTACCACCTCAGGTTCCTCAAGTGGTGGACCTTCCTCCGATGAGCTGTAATCAGTGTCATCAATTTGAAAAAATTTGGGCTCCTTCCATTTATCACCTGGGGAGTATTTTTCATCACAGTAGTAACATAATCCTTGCTTTCTTGTTTCGACCATTTCTGTAGGTGACACCTTTTGAACCTTAAGTGTTTGAGTCGTGTTGTGAGCCTGTGGGGGGCGACCCTTGGCGGTGACATTTGGGCGAATGTACTGGGCTGCTAACGCACGTTCCACGTTACGAGCTACCTTGTAAGCCTTTGTCCATGTGGGAGGGTGGTGTAGTAGGACATGGGCTTTTATGGCCTCTTTAAGACCACTGATAAAACATTCCATGTAGAACACATCTAAGAGACCCCTAGTGCGGAAGGCTAAGGCTTGAAAGTCTGTAACATATTCATCCACTATGCCAGTCTGTCAGAGTTTAGTAAGACGACCCAAAAAATAAGATTCTTGTTCAGAGCGTTCTGTAAGAGCTTTTTTGAAGGTGGTCCAAGTCACAAAACTTGCATTGCAACGTTGATGCCATTCCCACTATTGCTACCTTTCATTGTCCAAGTACATGCTCCCCACCATAAGCTGAGTCTCATTATCTAAGATGTTATTCAGATTGAAATAATACTCCATTTGTGCTATCCATGTTGTTGGGTGAGAACCATCAAATTTATGCATATCCAACTTGGGAGGTCGCGGATGGGATTGTTGGTGGGTGCCCCAGAGGTGTAGAGAGTGGCTATACTCACCCTCACTATGTCCATTACCAATATACACCTCCTCGTGGGCTTCCTCCTTACCCTTAGGGATTATGCTAGTTGGTCTGTCAAGCTAAATTTGGAGGGATTGCAAGGATTGTTCAAGTTTTTCCATCCTCTCATTGGCTATGGCTTGAGCTCTAGTTGCTACCATGCACAGACCTGATGTTCTTGAAATTTGGGACTGCCCGAATTTGTTTCCCTAAAAATTGAATGGTACCACCATGCTCAGCTCGTCGTCCTGATTCTGATGGGCTAGATCACCAATTAATGCCCCGGGGGTCACAGACTTTTTTTTTTTCTAAAAACTCCTAACAGAGTTTTACTCCTTGCTTAGGAATATTGTAGTAGTTGAATCCTCAAAATGTCAATGCTACCAAAAATCCTGCAAAAATCACACCCTGGTATAGGAACCCCACACAACTACTCAGATCTGGTGGATCTGAGAGATCTGAATGGCGGATCGAATAGCTATGATTGGCGGAACAGAGTGCTATTGCGGATCTGATGGATCTAGTAGATTGGACTGGCTGGTCTGCTAACTCGGAACTGCGAGACTGACGTCTGCTGCTGCTGCAAACCCCCTTGCGAGATCTGTTCTGGCAGAGATTATGCGTGATCCCAAGATAGAAAAGGGAACTATCGAGGAGTGTCGGGTGCTACAGATCGCAATATACATAAGGGTCTGACAGTAGTACTCAACCCAATGTTTGAGGGCTCTAACTAAGGAGGATCAACCGTACGCTTAGCCGTAAAACCCGACTACCCTATCGTACGGGCGAGTAATATCTCTAGGTGTTGTTCTCGGTGTATTGTAGCAAGGGCTGACGGTTTATCTATGGTGAGGTTTCAAAGGAGCTAGGGGGCTTCCGATATACCCAGAGGGTACTTGGAAGACAGTTTATACGCGGTTATGTCTAATGTGCTACTACTCGAAGGGGTACCCACAGGGGTTATAAAATATTCCAACAAGCATGACCACCTCTTGTATTTCAATGTATTATTAATGTTTAATATCAATATATTTTTTAATTTTCTCAATGCCATTAATGTCTAAAATGCTAAACTTAGGAAATGCTACATATGAATTTAATACTTTTTTGTTGGTTTTGTTTATTACTTAAGTAATATGTTAACCATATTTGTGTTAAAAAATAATAAGTCTAGGGAATATAAATAATAATAATTGAATAAAATATTAACATAATTATGTTTAATATCTTAATAACAATATATTAATAGATCTAGGGATTATTAATATTAATAGTAGTATGGATTTATTATTATCGCTTAAATATACAAATAGATAAATAATTGATAAAATTAATTGTTATGCTCATAAATTATATTATTATTGTTATATAATAAATTTAATAATAATAATAGATAATAATAAATGAAATAATAATAATATTAATGGTTTAGGTAATTTATTAATACAAATATATTAGTTAAGCTATCTAATGTAAACATGAACTTTCTACTTAAATCTAAATTTTAGATCAACATCTATCTTTAATAGATAATTTTAACCCATTAAATTATTTATGAAAATAACCATCTAATGGAAATAAGTTGATTCTTTACGTTGAGAGAGGAAATAGAGACAAGGAGAGCTAGGGTCTCAAACTTCTGCAAGTGTTGAACTCCATGGAGGGGCGTAAAGGGGGGAGCTCCACTCCCTCCTACAA
>APFE031731850.1:3019-19678 GCA_000404065.3 Pinus taeda
CATTATGGCCACCACACCAGGGTTATGATCCATTGGATAGCCAAATTATCCTTGGAACAGGAGGTCTCATCACGAGCTGACCTAATCACTTTTGTTACATACTAGTGAATGGCAGTGTGGTTATCTGGTTACCACGCCAGCACACTGATCTCTTCTGTAGAACAAAACTGGAATTCTCCATTTATAAATTGAGGATCCTGGCTCATATGGGTTAAAAAGCAACGCTACCGAGGCTATGGACGCCTGCTGGCAGCAGAGGCTCTGCTTCTGGTATTGAAGTTATATCTTATCGTCAATTATTACTATAATAAACTTTTCTTTTTTTTTTTATCGGAGAAGTTATTTCCTTAATTGTTTCCCTATTTTGAACCTTTATGCATAAGAAATTGTTTTATGATCAATCACATCATTTTTAGCTAGAATACCGTCAGTAAAGCATCTTTTTGGCATATTGTTGTCATTTTTCTCTTTCGCATAACTTATCATCAATCCAAAGTGTCATATCTTTTATTCATAACTATCTTTACACACTCTGCTCTCATTATAACCATAACTCTCGCTGTCCTATCATTGATATGTGTACTCCACTTCATTCATTGCTATATTGTTCATTCCCTTGCCTTGCCGTCAGCACAACACCTCTCATATGCTTTATGGTCATGGAATTCTTTTTCCAATTGTAGGGGGGAATGTATGCATTATGGGATTGCATGTGATATGATTACTGCACTCTGCCATAACTTGTTGATTTGATAAGTTTTTCTGATTGAAACTTTTGCATGCATCTTAATCTATTGTTATTTAAAGCTAACACTATGGATTCAAGAACATTGTATGAAAAATAGTGATTTGTTTACATGAGAACAACAAGTATGGGGGGAACCTCTATTCACAGCATGACCACACTCTTGCAACTAACAGAAGCGGCTCGAGCAACTTGTGAACGTGAACAATTCTCCAGACATCATGTGCTTGCCTGGATTCCACCTTTTGCATCACTTTCAGCACCAACTCTGCCTACCTCAGCTTCAACAAATGCCAGTCCATATATGTCATTCCACCTTTCTTGGAGGTAAAACTTGAGGTAAAATAGTATAATTTTCTGATTTATTATGAATTTAAGAGAATTTCATGAAAATCCATTTTGAGCATCATTTATCATCCTTCATTTCACATTTTTCCCACTTCCCATTTTTCAGCGGCATATCATCTTTCAGTTTGGGGGAGTGTTCCTTTCATTCATTTCTTTCTTATGACCCTATCTTTATCATCCATTGATATTCTTATTCATTCTCAACACCTCCCTTATTCCATGTTGTTTTACACCAAGCATACTATTCAACATATGGTAGCACCCACCTCAATTTTTTTCTAGCATTGCATGAGGGCATGCTAATTTTTCAGAGAGGGGGAGGAATTGCTACGCATGATGAATGTTTTCCATTTTATTTCTCATTTAAGGCATACAATTTCATTTTTATACAGTGCAGAAATTGATTTCTATAATATTTTTAAAAACTATGAACTCAATTCTTGTGATCTCTAAAAAACACAAACATATTATTAAAATACAAACCCAGATAATTTCAAGATAAATCAATTCATAAAATTTCAGAAATCATGCACTCTCACCTACAGCCATTTTGTTTATATATCATGATCCGTGCATCAAAATGATATGATTTTTGGATCATAGAGGCATTCATATATTACAAATTTACTTGCAACATTTCAACAAAAGTTGGTTTGTAGTTTTTGGGAAAATGGTTAATGAAGGTTGTTTTCACTTATATCATATTTTGCTACAACTTCATTGTTATGCCTTCATCAAGATCGCTAAAATTGAATATTTATTAATTAAGGAAGAATTCATTTGTTCTATCCATTTCATGAGCTAGGATGAACAAATTTTATTGCTTGGTTAACACATGGGTTTTGTCTTTGGGTTGCATGAGGACATGCAATATATTCAGTTTTTTGTTGCATGAGGACACGCAATATATTCGGTGTGGGGGTATGTTGGGCCATGAATACAACCACTTTGTAACACTTATTTCATCTATTTTTACTCTTCTCTATTATATCATTTGTTATAATTTATCATTTAAATTCATTTTATAAATGATTTATGCTCTTATGGATGAATATTATTTATCTTCCTTTATTTCTAATAAATTGATGATTATGCATGATTTTATCAATGATAGTTTCAATAAATTGGTTGTAACATTATTCACCATTTTTAACCTCCAATACAATTTCTAGATTGAAGATTTGACTATTAAAAGTGCCAACTCAGAAATTCGCTGGAATAAGAAGTGACAGTTTTGTGGTTGAGATTCTGAGCAAATGAAGACGAATCTAGAAAATCTAGAACATGGGTTTTGTCCAGACCGGACCCAATTAACATTATTGAAAAATGGTTTGCCCAAATTCAGCTTCTATTGAGAGAAATACAGGGTTCTTTGAACACGATTTTCTCATATTTGTTGTTGCGGCTGTCCTCCAAATCTCAGCTGTAAAGACCAAATTCGCCTTGCTCTTGTTAAAAGTTGAATGGGAATATATTTTGTTGTTGATCAATTGGTTAGAATCAATCCAATTTTGTAATATAAATCATGTTTTAATTATCTTCGTTGTAACTTCTCTCTAATCTCTCTTTATTTAAATGAGAACAGAGATCAGAGAAGGGGATGATTAATTTGGAGAGGGATGATGAATTTAGAGATGGAGACTTAAGGATTCAGAATTATGATTCGAATTAGAGATTTAGAAGTAAGGATTCATGATAGAATAGGAATAAAAGGAGATTTTTGCATGTTGTAATTCTCATAGCTTCAGTTGTTGTACTGATTTTACAATTTGATGATTAATACATGATTGGGGAGTTGTTGTTCATTCTATTCATCTGATGTAACCCAGCAACATCCGTTGACGGCTAAGGGCCCAGCCTCTGGTGGAGTACGTTGCTGCTGCTGTATATTATCTTTTTGGTTTATGCGTGGTTTGTATTATCAGCTTGAATCGGTAATCTGGTGTGTTTTGTTATCTTATATTGTAGCTCTGTTATATTTCATATATCGTTCTCTGCAACAAGAAAGTCGTAATGTGCATTCTAATCTTATAACACATTGTTATTCCTTTAAAGTCGTTAATGTAACATTGTTGTTCTCTACATAACGCTATTGTTGTTTAATTGCAGAGTAATCAAGTTGTAACCTTCTTACTATATTTGTCTATGGTTTATACTTCATACGATTGTTGTTCAATTGACATTCTGGTTCCATTATGAATTGTAATCGTTACCCTTTCTAACCAGGATTAATACTTGCGGTATCAGACTCAGATTACTGTTTTTCTTAATATCTTTGTATGTTGTGTGTATTATTTATTTTAGCACCGTAGGCTCTAAGCGTTGTTCTATATTTCATTTCTAATTAATTTCCATTCTATTTCCATGTGTTGTCTGATTTATTCTTAGAGTAGAGGTTGTTATCTGATTCCTGTAGAACACGATTGTTGCATTTATTCTTGTAGGCTAAGGCGTTGTTGCTTGTTGAATTCAGTTGCTGTTACATTTCCTAACTGTTGTTCCATTTCCTGTTATTCGCATTATCTTTGCTTTGGTGTGAAGAACGATCTGAAACTGTAGTGGGCATTGACATTTGTTGTCTAGTTCCCAGTTTGATAATCCTTCTTTTGAGTGCCTTTTCAACTGCATCAATCTCTAGAGGAATGAGTTATTGCTACTGTATCCTCAATTGATGGTTGTTTGAGTGAATGATTTAATTACAGAGCATTTGAGTTTCTTGTTGTTTTAATTAGATTTTATTTCAAGCATTCATTTACATTTGGATTTTAAGAACTATACTGCAAAACATTACTCTTGAATAAATAGTCGCCTCAGACTGAGTACACTCTTGAAATAAAAATTCGTCCATAGGTTGACAATTAATGTGAAGGTAATTAGGAGTTAAAAGACACCTTTTTATCACTCGACACAACCTAGTTCACACTATCAAGGGTTGCAGTCTCTACAAACTTGTAGTAGAAGTGATACATGCGCAAGAGGAAGAAGAAGAGATCGTCGGTTGGGAGAAAGAAATTGACATGTACAATATAGAGCGAGCACCACCCACTTCACATGGAAACTCTTGGTATGAAGAAGTGTGCGAGTACCTTGATCATGGCACCATGCCCTCTCACTTTTCCATGCAGAAGAAGAGGGAACTTCACCTCAAATTCTTATCTTACCAATTGGTGCATGAAGTGCTTTACAAAAAGCACAACAATGGAATTTTTTTTAGGTGCCTGGAGGCATAAGATTCAGAGAGAGTGTTACATGATATGCATGATGAACCAAACGGAGGTCACTTTGCAGGTAACACAACTGTGCACAAATTCATGAGAATGGTTTCTACTAGCCCGCATTGTTTAAATATGCATATTCTTATGACCACAAGTGCTTGGTCTGTCAGTGATGCACCAGCAGAACTCGAAAGTCAACAACCCCACTTCAACCTATTGTAGTGGACGAACCATTCCAAAAGTGGGGCTTAGACATCCTTGGGGAAATATTCCCATGTTCATCAAAGTAGAACCATTACATTCTAATTGCTACATATTACTTCACGCAGTGGATAGAAGTAGTTCTGCTCAAACAAGTGAATGACCAGGAAGTCATCAACTTCCTTCAGCATAACATCATTTCAAGGTTTGGTGTTCCTGTATCACTTGTATTTTAAAATGAAACTTAATTCTCTTCGTTAAAACTTTATGATTTTTCATTGAAATATAGTATTGTGCTTAAACATTTAGCTAACTACTACCCACAGGGAAATGATCTTGCTGAATCTACCAACAAGAATCTCATTCACATCATAAAAAAACCTTTTATTCTGAGCAGTGAAATTGGAATTCTACTCTGGTGAATGCACTTTGGGTTGACCGAGTTACACCTAAGCCCTCTCTGAACACATCTCCATACTTCCTTGTATATGGAAAAGAAGCCATCCTTTCACCCAATATCTATCTTCCTGCTCTATAGTTATCCCAAGAATCCTGAGGCAAGCTGTGTTTATTGGTTCAGTGTAGGATGGACACATTACACAAGTTACAAGAAGAATGGATGAAAGAAAAATAAAAAAAATTCACTCCACCAAAACCATATCAAGAGATGGTTCAATCAAAACACTACAAGGAACGTCAGCTTCGTTATGGGTGGCTTAGTCTCGAAATGGGATAAACCCCATGAAGACAAAGGCAAACATATAAAGTTCTAGTCCCTATCGATTGGTCCATACACGGTTCATGAAAAACTTGGCCAAAAAATATGTCGCTTACAATCACTTGGCGAGAGGATTGACAACCTTCTTGTCAATGGTTAAGATTTAAAATGTTATTTTCAATGACCAGGGGTCGCGCCCCACCCTAGTTACATAGCATGCTTATTTTTGTTACACTATTTTTCTTTGTTGCTTTTTCTTTACTTCACTTTGCTTTGTTTTGATTGTCTTGTCATTTTTTTTGTAAATAAGTATTGTCCTATACTATATTCTATTTTTCGAATAAGTATGTGGTTGAATTTAAAGACTCTTGTGACATTGCAACACTTGGCCATTCATGTGTCCATCTTCTCTATGCTTGGTTGTAACTTTTGATTGATGAAGCTTGGACAGAAAATATGTTCCATCTATAAGGACATCTCTAGTCAAACCATGAACTTGTATCTAAACTCGGAAACCCCATGCTTGTACTCAGTCTTTTGTTCTATGTATTCAAGCTTAATCTAACTAGTAGAAATGGAGAAAGGGAAAAATTTAAACAAGAAAACCTAAATCAGAGTTCTTACATTCTTCTCTAAAGTAAAAATGTCTTCTTCTCTCAATAAGTTGGGATCCCTCTTCCGCCCCAAAAATAGATAAGTGCATATGCATAGTCCTCTTTCAAAAAATACAAAGGCAAAATAAGATAAAGGCTTCTTGCACAAAGAGGTGAAGCAGGAAACTCCACTAGGGTACTGACAAGAGGTATGGCGGCTTATCTTTAATTTCCAAGATTTTAATATCATCTTTGTACCAAGAATGTGTAATGCAACTGTAGATGCTCTGGAAAATGCATCTACCAAGATGACACCGCTTAGGGATAGATTTACTGTTGAAATTTTGTATAAGCCATCTATCCTTGACAACATCACTAATTTGCATGTTTTTGATGATGATGAACAGATACTGCATTTCATGGCCAACACTGACGTATTCAAAGATGCATCGATAGATGAAGATGTGCATGAGCAGTCTTTGCAAGGCACATTTGATGACAACAAAGGAAACCTCATCGCCAAGGGTGATGTTTCACTTGAGAAGCTATATGACTTATAGAACCACTTCAAAGGGCCTAAGAACACCAAAAACCATAGTTCTACAATGATGCATGAAAAGATTAACTTGGGAACAAAGAGAGATCTAAATTTTGTGAATCTAGGTACGTGTTGTACACCAAAAGAGTGGCAAGCCTTTGTCCGCATGTTTAGACAGTACAGTGATTTATTCACGTGGATATATGATGACTTGAAAACATATGACACATGAATAATCCAACACATCATTCTGATCAGAGAAGGGGTAAAGCCATTTCAACAAAAGATCAAAAAATTTCATTCGTCACTTGAACCCCTCATACAAAAATAACTGACTAAGTTGTTGGATGCTCGAATCATCTACAAGGTTCATCATTCTACTTGGGTTTCAAACATAGTTCATATAAGGAATAAATTCGGGGAAATCCGCTTGTGCATATATTTCTAAAATCTTAATAGGGCCATAGACAAAGACAACTACCTTGTGTCGTCTATGGAGCACATATTGTAGACAGTATCTGGAGCAAAAATGTTTTCTCTCCTTAACAATTTTTCCGAATATAACCAAGTTCTAGTAGTAGAACCTGGCAAACTTAAAACTACATTCTATACCAAGTGGGGTATGTTCGCTTACGGAAGAATTTCATTTGGGTTGGCAAACATAGGCACAAAATTTTGTCATGCTATGGACATCACCTTCTCTGGGCTTTTCAGACAAAGTGTGGTGGTTTACCTTGATGATGTGACAGTCTTTTCCAAAAAATGGTCAAACCACCTACGTCATCTTAAGAAGATTTTTGAGCGATGTCGAAAGTACGAGATATCCTTAAATACAAAGAAGAGTGTGTTTGTAGTGTTTGAGGGGAACCTCCTTGGAAATATTATCGCCAAGAGTGTGATGAAGGTTGATCCAGATCGAGTTTGGACTATCATGTAGATTCCTCACCCAGTCAAAAAAAAATCTATGCATTCCTTCTTCGGGAAGATCAACCTACTTCAGAAGTTCATCTCAAATTATGCACATATTGTCAAACCTATCCAAGACATGATCAAGAAGGATGCAGTCTACAACTAGGGGAAGAAGGAAAAGGATGCGTTCACCCATATCAAGCAGGCAATAGCAAATGTACCTGTGTTATATAGCCCAAATTTCAACAAAGATTTATTTATTTATACTTTTTATTCTGACAATTCACTTATTGTAGTGCTCACACATAAGGATGAGCTAAACAACGAACATCCCATCTCCTTCATGAGCGCGAGCATATAGAGGCCCGAGCTCAACTATCCCACCATTGATAAATAAGCATATGTTGTATACAAGGCAGTGAAACATTTCAAACCCTACCTACTGAAAACTCATTGCATAGTCCTTGTGCCACACCCAACACTCAAATCGTTTCTTGTTCAACAAGGGCTAGGTGAAAGACGTGTGAACTGGATGACAGGACTACAAGAGTATGATCTTGACACCAACCCCGTTCACAGTATCAAGGGTCGTGGTCTCTAAAGACTTGCAGCAAAAGCAATACACGTGCAAGAGGAAGAAGAAGAGCTCATTGGTTGGGAGAAAGAAACCGACATGTACAATGTAGAGCGAGCACCACCCACTTCACATGGAAACTCTTGGTATGAAGAAGTGTGCGAGTACCTTGATCATGGCACCATGCCCTCTCACTTTTCCATGCAGAAGAAGAGGGAACTTCACCTCAAATTCTTATCTTACCAATTGGTGCACAGAGTGTTTTACAAAAAGCACAACAATGGAATTTTTCTCAAGTGCCTGGAGGCACAAGATTCAAAGAGAGTGTTACGTGATATGCATGATGAACCAGACATAGGTCACTTTGCAAGTAACACAACTATGTGAAAATTCATGAGAATTATTTCTACTAGCCCGCATTGTTTAAATATGCATACTCTTATGCCTACAAGTGCTCGGTCTATCAGTGATGTGGCGACAGAACTCAAAAGTCAGCAACCCCGCTGTAGCCTATTATAGTGGAAGAACCATTCCAAAAGTGGGGCTTAGACATCATTGGAGAAATATTCCCATGTTCATCAAAGCAGAACCGTTACATTCTGACTGCTACATATTACTTCACGTAGTGGAAAGAAGTAATTTTACTCAAACAAGTGAATGACCAGGAAGTCATCAGCTTCCTTTAGCATAACATCATTTCGAGGTTTGGTGTTCCTGTATCACTTATTTTTTTAAATGCAACTTAATTCTATTCGTTAAAACTTTATGATTTTTCATTGAAATATAGTATTGTGCTTAAACATTTAGCTAACTACTACCCATAGGGAAATGGTCTTGTCGAACCTACCAACAAGAATCTCATTCACATCATAAAAAAAAACCCTTTCATTCTGAGCGGTAAAATTGGAATTCTGCTATAGTGAATGCACTTTGGGCTTAGCGAGTTACACCGAAGCCCTCTTTGAACACATGTCCATACTTCCTTGTATATGGAAAATAAGCCATCCTTTCACCCAATATCTACTTGCCTGCTCTACAGTTATCCCAAGAATCCTGAGGCAACCTATGTTTATTGGTTCAGTGTAGGATGGACACATTACATAAGTTATAGGAAGAATGGATGAAATCAAAAGAAAAATTTCACTCCACCAAAATCTTATCAAGAGATGGTTCAATCAAAACACTATAGAGAATGTCAGCTTCATTGTGGTTGACTTAGTCTTGAAGTGGGATAAACCCCACGAAGACAAAGGCAAACATATGAAGTTCCAGTCCCTATGGATTGGTTTGTACACAGTTCACGAAAAAATTGGCCAAAACATGTATCGCTTACAATCACTTGGCGAGAGGATTGACAACCTTCTTGTCAATGGTTAAGATTTAAAATGTTATTTTCAATGATCAGGGGTCGCACCCCACCCTAGTTACATAGCATACTTATTTTTCTTACACTATTTTTCTTTGTTGTTTTTTCGTTACTTCACTTTGCTTTGTTTTGATTGTCTTGTCATTTTTTTTTGTAAATAAATGTTGTCTTATACTATATTCTGGATTTTGAATAAGTATGTGGTTGAATTTAAATATTCTTGTGACACTGCAGCAATTGGCCAATCCTGTGTCCATATTCTTTGTGTTTGGTTGTAGCTTTTGGCTGATGAAGCTTGGACAGAAAATACGATCTGTCTATAAGGGAATCTCTGGTCAAATCATGAACCTGTATCCAAACTTGGAAACCCCATGCTTGTACTCAGTCTTCTGCTCTATGTATTCAAGCTTAATCTAACTAGTATAAATGGAGAAAGGGAAAATCTAAACAAGAAAACCTAAATCAGAGGTCTTACATGCTTCTCTAAAGGAACAATGTCTTCTTCTCTCAATAAATTGGGATCCCTCTTCTGCCCCAAAAATAGATAAGTGCATATGCATATTCCTCTTTCAAAAAATACAAAGGCAAAAGAAGAGAAAGGCTTATTTTGCAAAGAGGTGAAGTAGGAAAATCCACTCGGGTACTGACCAGGATCCCTGGTAGTGGAGCAATGCTTGTGTTGTTGTGTGACTCCATCAAGGTACTGTCCAGGCTTAGTAGCAGCAAACATAAGAGATGAAAACTTATTATCTACAAATCTTAAGCTTGTGAACCAAACTACCCTTTCTGATTTTGAAACACTGTGATCTAGCTAAAGAAAATTCTATTTTTTGATGAGTTGGTACAAGGTCAACCATGTTTGTCCATGGGGTAACTGGGGAATCCAAAGTAACATGCACAATAAATCAATACTCCTTGAAAGGCCAAGGCCCTGTGATGTAAATGAACTGAAACAGAGAAGCTGGTATTCAACCAATGTGTCAAATGTTGTAGAGGCTGTAACACCCTCCAAAATTATGGCCTACATCCGAATTTCAGAGCCTTCCTTGGTTTTTCCCCTTGATGGTTGCAAACACTAGAGCTCATCAGATGAGCTCTTGTCGAGTCTTTACACCCTTTTTCCTTGATTGACTATCGTTCATCTTTTGGCATGTTGATTGTTATGTCATGCTTGTGAGTTTGTTATAGCAATTTTGAAGTTTTGCCTTTGTGTGTATGAGTTGTTTTCACCCTGTGAACACTGGTTGTACTAACACACAAAATTGTAAACATTGTCGAGAAAGTGTCATCATGGTCATTTGAAGATCTATCTCAAGTGTCACACTTGTCACTCTTAACCTTTGAGTTAGTCTCATTAAGCACATGTTTTTCTTATTGGTTTGAGGTATCTTGTCATCAAGTCATGCTAAGTGCGTGATCACAATTTCATGAATGAACAAGTTCACTTGCTTTCACACTTAGTCAATTTTCCTCAAAATATGTCAACCAAAAATACTTCCTTCAACCAGACCTTCATCTCAATGACCTTGCACTACTGCCCATAACTGCACAGAGTTTTAAGATGTCCTCCTGACATCCTACTCTATGAAATTTCATAAATGAGCCAGTTGACTGTCTCCCAGAACTACACAGAAGTTCTCCAGGCCTATTGGTAGCGGAGAAACACTAGAGATGAAAACTTATAATCTACAAATCTTGATCTTGTGAACCAAACTACCCTTTTCGATTTTCAAACATTGTGATCTAGCTGAAATTTTGTTGTGTTTGGCTGAGTTGGTACAAGGTGAACCATGTTTGTCCATGGGGTAAGTGGGGAAGCCAAAGTAACATGCACAATGAATCAATACTCCCTAAAAATCCAAAGCCCTCTGTTGTAAATGAACTGAAACAAAGAAGTTATTCAACTAGTGTGTCACTAAGTATTGTAGCAGTCACAACGCCCTCCAAAATTTTGGCCTGCATCCAAATTTTGAAGCCTTCCTTGGTTTTTCCCGTTGATGGTTACAAACACTCGGGCTCATCGCATGAGCTCTTATCGATTCTTTACACCATTTTTCCTTGATTGACTATTGGTTATCTTTTGGCATGCTGATTGCTATGTCATGCTTGTGAGTTTGTTCTTGTGATTTTGAAGTTTTGTCTATGTGTACAAGTTTTTTTCCCTATGAACACTAGTTGTACTCAAACAAAAAGTTGTAAACACTTCCGAGCAAGTTTTTTCACAGTCATTCAAATATATATCTCAAGTGTCACACTTGTCACTTAAGACCTTTGAGTCAATCTCACTGAGCACATGTTTTTCTTGTTTGTTTGAGGTGTCTTTCTATCGATTCATGCTAAGTGTTTGATCACAATGTCATGAATGCACAAGTTCACTTACTTTCACACTTAGTCATTTTTCCTGAAAATCTGTCAAGCAGACAACCCTCCTTCAGATAGACCTTGATCTCAATGACCTCGCACAGCTACCCAAAACTACGTAGAGCTTGAGGTTATCCTCCTGGCAACTTGCTCTGTGCAATTCTGGAAATGAGCCAGCTAAATGTCTCCCAGAACTACATAGAAGTTGTCCCAGAACCTGATCCAGTCTTTGTTTCCCGTAATATCACCCATCAAGCCTCCCTCTACTCAACCAGAAAAACTGACTTGAACTATGACCTAGGGCTAAACTAATCTCCAAAACTACATAGAACTTGTCTATCCTTCCTGCATAAAATGTGCAGACATGTGGGAAAAGCCTATGTTGCCTGTCACTGCATTGTCTTGGGAAATTACGTAGATCTGATAGGCAGGCCCCCTGCTGGCCTACTCTGCTCTACCTCAGAAAATTGTGTAGTTTTGACTGTCACCTACACTACTACCCCACTCTACACTCAACCCAGAAATTGCGCAGTTATGTATGGGAGCACTCACTTCTTGTCCTGGTCTATCTCCCAGAATTGCGCAGTTTTGACTAGAAACTTCTGCAACCTGATCCTGTTCTCCTCTGGAAAACTATGAAAATTTTTCTATCAATGCCTCCTACTGCTCGCTCTATCTTCCCTAGAAAAACTACACAGATCCCAGTTGGATGGCCTACCATTGCTCCCCTTGAAAATTGCGCATATTGCCCCAGCAGTTCCCTAACTCCCTGCCTAGTCTTCCTCTCGGAAACTGCGTAATTCAGCCTCCTAGCTAGGTTTTACCCTACAACTGTCACTGTTGTCCTAGATTGCACAAAGCTGCCTCTGAGTGACATCTATGTAGTATTTCCGATAGTGCTTCAGAGCCTCGCATCCCAGGCTGAGATGCGCTCTGTGCAGTTGCAGTGCCTTATCCCTCTCCCAGTCACCTGCACCTAAATGGAAAATAATGCATCATGTTAAACTAGGCAATTTTTGGATTTGATGTCATCTCATCATGAGTGATTGCACGAACAGGTACATTTATGAAACATGGTGCGATGGTAGACGGGGTGAAGAAGAGGTGCATGCTATAATAATTTCTTGCAATTGAACAAACACACGAAGCACATCGAGCAACAAGCGAAAGGGACACATACACATGCACCATCAAGCAAAGACCAAGACCATCAAAGACCCCGCGCACTCTGCCATGTAGAGGTGAAGGCATGTTACACCGAGAGCACACCATCACTCAATAGCACAGTAGCTCGACACAGACACCACAGTTAGCCAGTATATGTCAACAGTCTCATGTCGAGTTGTGTCATGAGTTGTCTTAGCCACATCACTACTATGGGCCATACTTGATGTAATAAAATGTAATTTAATGTGAAATTCCAAGAGATGCACATATGAAGTTTAAGATTCACGTCAGTTGAAAATTCATAGGAACTCAAAAAGTCATGAGGGAAGTTGAAGATTCACAAGGGTCAGATATCCCCCTTGGCTATATATACTCCCTCATTATATAAGCAAAATACCTTTCACCTTGGCTCCTCCCACGTAGCCTTGAGAGATTGTAGCCTGTTATTTAAGGAGCGAGGAGTGGCTCCAATGTCCCACTACTAGGGCTACTGATGTATGGTGTACAAATGTGTCTTGGTACTTTTACTTAATTTAGAAGCTTGTATCAGGCCAACACATTTTTAGGCATGTTTTGTATCCATTTGTAAGACTATTCTTTAAACCTTTGTAATGTATGTTGGCTTAAAATGTACTAAGATAGTTGAATTAATTCGGTTATTTTAGTACTTACATTGTTCAAGATGTGTTGTATTGTTATCATTGTTGTCTCGTCCGTGTGGACTACTCTCTCGGACATTAGATAAACCATCTTTTTGTTTTCTTGGTTTTAATGACCGTCACCCCCATGTGGAATACTCTGTTGGATGGTGTACGTGTTTTCCCTTGAGCTTTCATTTTCACGACTGTCGCATCCACTGTGGACTATTCCATTGGATGTTGAACAAAACCTTGTTGTTGTTCATGTGTATTTCTTCCTGGGTTGGGACTATTCCCTCTCATCAAGAGGCTCACTTCAATCCCCCCTTTGATAGTAAGAGAGCCTAGACACAGAGTTACATTCCACACTCACCAGGCATCCTCGCCTCACTTTCTTGATGTTACAAACATAACACTCTCATGTTCTAAATAGTAAGAGCAAAGGAAAATCTCTAAGATAATGGCAATCGAGACATCATACTGAATGGGACTCCTACACCAAACGTTGTGAGGTCTACTTAGGACTTCATATCGGGGAGATCCCCTGAATGTTGGCGGGTCCATCACTGTCAAAATATCCCTATTCCTAATGAGGTAGAAACAATACCCGTTTAATTTCTGTCAAGAGCCCCCACTGAAAGGGGCTTGGGGGCAGCACCCCCAACACTAAAAGTAGATGAAATTTTTCCTTGTTAAATAATTTAATTTCATATTCAATTTGAGCCATTCATTAGGTGGATGATCTAATAGTAGAAGTTATGTTAATTTTTGGTTTTTTTCCCTAGAAGGAAACCCTTGGTTTATATGAGGGAATTGTATAGTGGTTGTGTATTATTATTCTAAGTGAGAAAGAGAGAGGAGACTATGTGAGAGTGAAGAGGAAATTACAACAGATATTTTGTAGGTTGACTTTCTTCCTTTTGTTGCATAGTATAAAAGGAAGGACTAGCTATTTCTCTGTGGACGTAACCCAAATTGGGCGAACCACATATATTTGGGTCTCTCTTATTTTATTTGTTTCTGTATTTGTGTTTCCGCAATATTTTATGTATTTCATTTCTCTGTTAATTAATTTCTAGCAAACCTTATCTTTTTGACCACCATGACGTGAGGATGTCATGTTAGCCCCCATTATTCATGGAAAGGGGCTATAAATTTGATAATGATGAATAAGACTTTGGAATAGCTTATATTGTAACTCTAGTTAAGAGTTAAAGGAGTCAAATTTAACCACTAGTAGGCCATCGAGTTGTATTATGACTAGGCCACTAGGAGGAACAGGGGTTCCATTCCATTCAAGTGTAATGTGTTCCATAGATGAGAAGAGTAGTTGAGAGTAGATAGAGGGAGAGAGAAAATTAATAGGGTTTGTGTAATAGTAGCACATGATGCATAGGTCTCACTTCTTTGTACTTACATTCATTTCCATTCAGAGAAAGAGAGAGCAGAGCAGACTCACCTTCCAGCTAGGTTTTCTGATATAAGGGTTTCCCATGTCATATATTGTGTTATTATAGTTGTCAGTGATTGTATTTGTGCCTATTCTACATTTTATATATTTCATATATTGTGTGAGTAAGAATAACACAATAATTAACAAATCCATAAATATAAGGAGAAATTAACACTCATAGTGTAGATTTTTATCTTTTCAGTATATCTTGATAGATCTATTGTGACAAACTATCCAATGGAATATCCATAGTATTTTATGGATCACGTTCGTATCAGAGAATGTTTCTTTGGGTATATTATGGGGATTTGTAGTGGATTTAGATTGTTTATGTTAAAAGTCATAAAACCCCAAATAAGGTTGTTGAATTTATTAATAACGCTCAAGATCCCATAGAAAAGAGTTTTGTGTAGCTAGAAGCATGAGTCACTGACATAAATTGTAATGTGAGCCTCCTCATGGTGGCCTTCACTAATAGTCTTGGGATATTCGGTGAAAATGGAGGTTCTATCATGGAGGTCAAATCATAGGGGAGATCGAGGGATCTAGAAGAATCAGAGAGGGAGTCTAAGAAATAACCCAAAAAGTATTAACCCATTTTGAGTGTCATGAACCATTCTCAATCCCTACTCAAGTATATGGAAGGGAAGGTTGACGTCAATCCATATAAATGTGATATTGATGCTTTGAAGTTAAACCACTGGTTCTAGCAATTAGAATTTTATTTTGTTGTTCATATTATAGAGGAAGAATAGAAAATTATGTTTTCTAATATGAAGCTAGAGGGACATTCCCTAGCCTAGTGGTAAGGCCACACTAAGGGCCTAAGGTTGGAGGGACATCTTACAATGACGAAGTGGTATGATTTTAAAACTCTCATAAATAAAATTTTCCCCTAGTGGGTATGCAAAGGACTAATCTAGTAGCATTACTTTAGGTAGAGACAGAGGCAAAGTGTATAGGTGTACACCACAAAACTTAGCAAGATGGCCATAATAATGGTATATGGACAAAGAACCCATATGTACTCCTTAAATATTTCTCTACAAAACCATATGCAAAATAAATTGATGTTGGTGGATGAGGCTTATGATACATGCATACTACCTAGAGAACATACACTAGAAGAAAGGGAAATAAAGTGGATCAAATTAGAATACGAAGTGGTATGATTTTAAAACTCTCATAAAGTCAAATTTTCCCCTATCAGGTATGCAGAGGACTAGTGGATCTAGTGGCATTACTTTAGGTAGAGATAGAAGCAAAGTGTATAGGAGTACACCACAAACTTAGCAAGATGGCCATAATCATGGGTATCTCAACAAAGAACCCATATGGACTCCTTAAATATTTGGGGTTCTACAAAACCATATGCAAAATAAATTGATGTTGGTGGATGAGGCTTATGATACATGCATAGTACCTAGAGAACATACACCAGAAGAAAGGGAAATCAAGTGGATCAAATTAGAAGGAGCATCGGGAAGCTTTGAAGGAGGGGAAGAATAAGTGGAATGGGGGAAAAGAAAAGAATCCAACAACCACAACACACTAGTGCAAATATCCCAGCAACCACTACAACCACTGTAACAATGATGGTCATACAAAAAAGTGTTGGAAGTTGCATCCAAATCTCAACTTGAAGAACTGTTACACTGAATTTTGTCACCTTGACTATCTGCAGTTTATGTGGCCTCATCAATAGCCACATTGTCCTCTTTGTCAAGCCCCATACCTCAGCTCTTCATGTCAAAACTTCAAAGAGAGAGAAAGTCACTTGAAAACATGTTTATCTCTGGGTACGCAGGTTCTCTCTACCTTTCCTGCGTGTAC
>APFE031731850.1:32910-95167 GCA_000404065.3 Pinus taeda
ATGAATTATTTCAATGTACTCCTTGGTCAATATGATAAATATGCTTTATTTTATGATGAATATTCAGATGCTATGTAATCGTTTGCTTTGTTAGTGTATGCAGGTCTGAAAGTGAAGGAGGAGCTCATCTTGATCAGCAAGGCTGGACTGCTACAACAAGCGTGGGACCTAAGGTAAGATCGAAAACATTTGAATTCTCATAGAATGATGTGTATCTAGAGAAGGATAGCTCTTGTTTGGTTTGTTTGTCATTAGAGAGTCTTAGACTCCTAGGAAGTTTGGATTTGTCCGCAAATATAACTCATTCCGTGTGACAAGAACTAAAAGAAAGAAGGTAAGAATAAATATCTCATGTATAGATTTGATTATTCAAGTAAAAAGTAGCTTGGATGTGAATGAGAATATTGTTTATACATTAGTGAAGAAGGGGGTGAATCTGAGTAGCCTTCAACAACGAGAAGAGAAGGAAATGAACAAACTCTTCCATATAAAGATAGAGGTCAAGAATATGGAAATCAATGCTCTATTTGACTCAACATCATAGGTGAATTTTGTGGAAGTATATATTGTCAAGAAAATGGGACTGAAGACTCATCACCATTCTATCCCCTATGGATTAGGGTAGGTTAACAATGAGGAAGAGATAAAGGTAACCAAACAGTGTAGATTCAAATTTGCTATTATTGTTGACTTTGTTAATGAGGTAGAATTGAATGTATTTCCACTTAATGTATGTGGAATTTTGTTTATTATTTCCTATATGTACATGTGGGATGTGATATTCATGCGATGAGATAACCAATATTGCCTTATCAAGGAAAAAAAACCATTCATAATCAATCATGCAAGGGAAAGTTGAAAATATCATTTGTAAGTTCAAACCAAGCTAAAAATTTGATCACTTCTAGAAAAAATATGTTTTGTTGTTGTTAAAAGAAAATTAGTCTATAGAAGAGTCCATGAGAGTTAAGTCATCCTTAGATGGGTGTACCAAGGAACAAAAATAACAACTCAAAGAGTTATTGCAATCATACAAGGGTGTGTTCTAGTATCATAAAGGGTTGTTGCCTAAGAAGGATGTGGAGCATGAGATTCAACTGTGTATGAACTCTCTATTTCCAAACAATGTGATGTACTTGTATTCTATTAAATAAATAAAGTGAGGTAAAGAAGTAGCTACAACAACTACTAGAACAGTGTGTCATTTGACCAAGTACCTTGCCATGGGGATCACCCATCATTATTATGCCAAAGAAGGATGGGACTTGGTAGATATGTATTGATTACAAGGAGTTAAAAGAAAATTACACTTAAGAATAGGTATCCCTTACCTAGGATAGATGATATTCAAGATCATTTGCAGCAAGCCAAATACTTTACCAACATGGACTTAAATTCAAGGTATCACTAGGTTCAAGTTAGATAATATGATACCTCGAAGACTGCATTCAAAACCAGGAATGTTTTGTATGAGTGGTTAGTTATGTATTTTTTCTACTTAACGCATCTGTTATGTTTATGATATTAATGGATGATACATTTTTCTCTTATATAGATTCATTTTTTATTATTCATTTGGACGATATACAAGTATATAGTGCTACCTTGGAGGACCACATCTCACATTATGATCCGGATTTGAACAGGAACGCAACAAATTACAGATATAACCATACACATAGAGATGTAGCAGAAATAATACTTCATTTCATTACTGTAAAATAATGAAATATGCTTACAAACAGAAATAGAAATAAACTAGCTAGGGCGATGGTAACTTATCTTTAAGAAGAGATGTGGCGGCTACATGCCTCTAAACTATGTTACAATGAGGCTTGAAGGCCTATTTACTATTGAGAAATAATAAAAAACCCTAAACATCCAAAAACCTAACCCTAGGAGATGAAACGCCAAACTGTTGGCGCCATTATGGGTAAATTGGTACATCAACATCCCGGGGTCGTAACTTTGGCATACAATCTTTGTTTGACACACACAATAGCTCGTTAGGAAGATCTATCCAAGGACTACAACTTTGGGAAGAGAAAAATTAGTCTATGGACCCATGTTGCTCCCATATTTTCCAAAAAATATCGTTTAGGGCCTCAAAACGGCTCTAGAAGTTCACGACCTGAAAAACTGCTAAAAATAGTAAATTGTGCTACAATTAAGGAAACTAAAAAAATAAAAGAGACAGTTGTGGGGGTCCAAGTGGGATAGGTGGGTGGCCACCAACATCCACCTGGATCATTCCTCCCCCCTTAGGAAGCAATGATCCCCATTGCATTGAGTTCCTCCATGAGATAAGAAAACTTCTATTGAACTTGGTCCCTGGTGAGATGTTTTGCAACTTCTGTTGTGTCCAATAATGGTGGGAAGCATGGTCGATGACGGTCCACATTGAACACTCAATGCAAGTGAAGGAATGGGGGAATGATGTACTCCAAAGAATTGTTTCCCACAACCTTGGTAATGGTGTAAGGACCATGTCAGAGTGGTCAGAGCTTTTGATGGGCTCTTCTAAGGCGTTCTTTCTACAGATGCAACCAAACTTTGTTGCCCACCTGAAACTTGTGTGGTACCCCTGTGGATGAGGAGAAGTTGTTCCTGTGTTCTTTCATGACGGTACTGGTGTTGTTGTTTCATGGAGGAACCCTTCATGGGGGTCATGGATGTGATGATGATCTTCCCCTTACTTTGGGAGTGAACCAAACAAAAAATGAATTTCCTAGTCTGGGAAATGATCTTGCTACATTTCTTAGCAAAGATCAAAGAAGTGGCAGTAGGTGGGGCTACCTCCAGTATCTTGTATAATGAATTACACAAAGAAATAATAATAGAGTGATTTATTAACTCATACACAGCATGTCACCTCCACAAGTATGGTTGGC
Source organism: Pinus taeda (assembly GCA_000404065.3). Taxonomy (NCBI): domain Eukaryota; kingdom Viridiplantae; phylum Streptophyta; class Pinopsida; order Pinales; family Pinaceae; genus Pinus; species Pinus taeda. The sequence continues at coordinate 35,802 of APFE031731850.1, forward strand.
CCAATAATACATCACAAACATCCAGAGGTGCAACATCACAAAATACCTCATCTATGAAGGGCTTGATGCTATAGGGAAGGCAGCACTGCTGGCAGACTCGGAGATCTCATCCTTAGTGAATCCACCCGATACTGTACAGCTGCAAGTGTGGTGTAGTCGATAGGCCCAACAGCTTCATGACCTCTGTTGAAATGAGGTTCTTTTGGCCACCACTATCGACAATGAATTGTAGCAGTGAACCCTTCACCCACATTTATGAGTGGAAAAGATGCTCCCCCTCCTCTGGATCTTCGAGCTCATTCTTCTAGATCTTGGTGGTGGAAATAGTGGCGCTGCGCTCTGCATCAATGATATCCTTCCCTTTGCCATTCCCCTTGTCGGGTTCTGACTCAGGGTCAGAACATGCATCTGATTCAGAAGCCTTCAACTTGGCCACCAGCGACTACTTGGTATGACACTCACTTGTGTTGTGAGTGGAGCTCTTATGGAACTCGCACCACTTTCCTGTGTCCTTCTTTGACTTTGTGGTGTTGTTCTTTTCTTGTGTGGCTTCGACGGGTTATCTTGGGTCACCCCGTCTTGGCTTTGTCCTTTGGTCTTCGAATTAGTAGATTCAAACTCTCGCTTCTTCTGTTTAAACTTCTGCTCGATTTTGATAGTGTATCGATACGTTGTGTCGAGCGAGGAGATGTACAGGAACTCCATCTCATCCTGGATGTATCTGTTTAGGTAGTCACGATATTTGAGTACCAAATGGAGCTCAAAATCCTTGATAACTAATTGTGTGCAAAGGGTATGAAAAATGTTTGTGAACTCTGACACATCTTGGTCCCTTCCCTACCGCAGCATGGTCCACTTTATGTATTTTTCCTCATAGCTTTTGACAGGGTAATACTGCTCCTTGATGGCATCTCGAAATGAATTCCAAGTGGATGCGGCTAAAAATAGTGAGCCCATACTTTCATCCTTCTGCTCATAGTAGGTTTCCCACTAGTCCTTGACGTGGGGGGCTGCTTTGAGAAGAGTGAAAATAATCTTTTCCTGGCTGGAAAAATCATGAATAGAAAAATACCCTTCTAGAAGATTCAACCATTTATCTATGACATTTGTGTCTATTTGACCCTCAAATATGGGGATTTCAAGATTAACTTGCACCTTAAAGGGTGTGGCGTTTCCAGAGTAGCTATTGGAAGTTGATGTGTCGAGTCTGGGTAGCTGCTGAAGGATCTAGGAAAATTTGTCCCTCATCGTATTCCTTTGTTGCTCGAGGGATTGTTTGAGCAAGATTTTGATAGGATATCCTGCCCCCTCATCTTTCTTTTCGTCTGCCATGGGAGGCCATCAGGATTTGTGAGGCTGGTCTTCCAATGGTTCGACCAATTCAAGCCCTAACTCCTTATTTCCTGGCTTCATTGGGGACATGCGAAGAAATACAGAGAAAGAGAATATCGCTTTGATACCAATGATTTGGATTTAAACAAGAACACAACAAATTACAGATATAACCATACATATAGAAATCCAACAGAAATAATACTTCATTTCATTACTCTAAAATACTTAAATATGCTTACAAATAGAAATGGAAATAAACTAGCTAGGGCGATGGTAGCTTATCTTTGAGAAGAGATGTGGCAGCTACATGCCTCTGAACTGTGTTACAATGAGGCTCGAAGGCCTGTTTATTGTTGAGAAAAATTGGGAAAACCTAAACATCCAAAGACCTAACCCTAGGAGATGAAATGCCAAACTGTGGGCCCCATTGCGGGTAAATTGGTACATTAACTTCTTGGGGTCATAACTTTGGCAGACGATCTTTGTTTGACACATACAATAGCTCGTTAGGAAGATCTATCCGAGGACTACAACTTTGGGAAGAGAAACATCAGCCTATGGATCCATGTTGCTCCAAGATTTCCCAAAAAACATCGCTTAGGGCCTCAAAACGGCTCTGGAAGTTCAGGACCCAAAAAACTACTAAAAATAGTAAATTGTGCTACAATTAAGGAAACAGAAAAACTAAAAGAGACAGTTGTGGGGGTCCAAGTGGGATAGGTTGGTGGCCACCAACATCCACCTAGATCATTCGTCCCCCCTTAGGAAGCAATGGTCCCCATTACATTGAGTTCTTCCATGAGATGAGAAAAATTCTATTGAACTTGGTCCCTGGTGAGTTGTTCTGCAACCTCTGTTGTGTCCAGTAATGGTCGGAAGCATGATCAATGATAGTCCACATTGAACACTTGGTGCAAGCGAAGGAATGGGGGAATGATGTGCTCCAAAGCATTGTTTTCCACAGCCTTGGTAATGGTGTAAGGACCATGTCGGAGTGGTCAGAGCTTCTGATGGGCTCTTGTAAGGCATTATTTCTGCAGATGCAACCAGACTTTGTTGACCACCTAAAACTTGTGTGGTACCCCTGTGGGTGAGGAGAATTTGTTCATGTGTTCTTTCATGACCATACTACTGCTTCTGATGTGTGGAGGAACCCTTCACAGGGGTCATGGATGTGGCGACGATCTTCCCCTTACTTTGGGAGTGAACCAGACATAAAATGAATTTCCTAGTCTGGGAAATGATATTGCCACATTTCTTAACAGAGACCAAAGAAGTGGCGGTAGGTGGGGCTACCTCCGATATCTTATATAATGAATTACACAAATAAATAATAACAGAGTGAGGTCTTGACTCATACATAGCATGTTGCCTCCATAAGTATGGATGGCCCAATAATAAATCACAAACATCCAGAGGTGCAACATCACACAATACCTCATTTGTGAAGGGCTTGATGATATAGGCAAGGTGGCACTGCTGGAAGACTCGGAGATCTCCCCCTTGGTGAAGCCACCCGATATTGTACGGCTGCAAGTGTGGTGTAGTCAGTAGGCCCAACTGCTTCATGACCTCTATTGAATTGAGGTTCTTTTGGCTACCATTGTCGACAATGAATTATAGCGGTGAACCCTTTACCCACATTTGTGAGTGGAAAAGACACTCCCCCTCCTCTAGTTATTTGGGCTCATTCTTCTGGATTTTGGCAGTGGAAACAGTGGTGCTGGGCTCTGCATCAATGATCTACTTCCCTTTGCCATTCCCCTTGTCGGGTTCTAACTCAGGGTCAGAACATGCATCTGATTCAGAAGCCTTCAACTTGGACACCAGCGACTACTTGGTATGACACGCACTTGTGTTCTGAGTGGGGCTCTTATGGAACTCACACCACTTTCCTATGTCCTTCTTCGATTTCGTCATGTTGTTCTTTTCCTGCGGCTTCGACGGGTTGTCATGTGTCACCCCACCGTGGCTTTTTCCTTTGGTCTTTGCATTAGTAGATTCAAAGTCTCGCTTCTTCTATTTAAACTTCTGCTCAATTTTGACAGTGTATCGGTACACCGTGCCAAGCGAGGAGATGTTCAGGAACTGCATATCGTATTGGATGTATCTGTGTAGGCAACCATAGTATTTGAGTACCAAATGCAGCTCAAAATCCTTGATAACCAACTGTGTGCGAAGGGTATGAAAAATGTTTGTGAACTCCGGCACATCTTGGTCCCTTCCGTACCGCAGCATGGTCCACTTTATGTATTTTTCATCATAGCTTTTGACAGGGTAATATTGCTCCTTGATGGCATCCCATAATGAATTCTAAGTGAGCCCATACTTTCATCCTTCTTCTCGCAGTAGGTTTCCCACCAGTCCTTGACGTGGGGGGCTGCTTTGAGAAGAGCGAAAATAATCTTTTCCCGACTGGAAAAATCATGAACAAAAAAATACCCTTCTAGAAGATTCAACCATTTATCTACGACATCTATGTCTATTTGACCCTCGAAGAGTGGGATTTCAAAATTAACTTGTACCTTAAAGGGTGTGGCATTTCCAAAGTAGTTATTAGAAGTCAATGCGTCGCCTCTGGGTAGCCGCTGAAGGATTTGGAAAAAGTTGTCCATCATCACGTTTCATTTTTACTCAAGGACTTCTTCGAGCAAGATTTTGATAGGATCTCCTGTCCCCTCATCTTTCTTTTCATCTGCCATGGGGGGCCATCGGGATTTGTGAGGCTGGTCTTGCAAAGGTTCGACCAGTTCAAGCCCTAACTCCTTATATCCCGACCTCGTTGGGAACATGCAAAGAAAGATAGAGAAAGTGCAGGGCGCTTTGATACCACTAATTCGGATTTAAACAAGAATGCAACAAATTATAGATATAACCATACATATAGAGATGCAACAGAAATAATACTTCATTTCATTACTCTAAAATACTGAAATATGCTTACAAATAGAAATCGAAATAAACTAGCTAGGGTGATGGTAGCTTATCGCTGAGAAGAGATGTGGTGGCTACATGCCTCTGAACTGTGTTACAATGAGGCTCGAAGGCCTATTTATTGTTGAGAAATAATGGAAAACCCTAAACATCCAAAAACCTAGCCCTAGGAGATGAAACGCCAAAGTGTGGGCCCTGTTTGTTGGAAATAATATTGAGAGGGGGGGTGAATCAGTATTAGAAATTCAATAATTTTTCATTTACATAATCAAATTCATATACACTACTTCAATTAATGAAACTCGTGTGTATACGCAACTGTGTTTAAGGCAACTAGTGTATATCTTGCAAACTTATGATTGAGGTCATTCATCATATGTTGATCTTTAACCAGTGCATCAAAACCATATAAACAGTAACCAAGTGTAGTAAAAACAGAACAGATAATCAGACACATGAACGCAATATATAAGGTGGAAACCCATTGTGGGTGAAAACCACCTACTACAATGGTCTCTATCTTATTTTAATAAGAAACTTATTTTTACAATTTTTGTACTGGTGCAATCTTATACCAATACGCAGGCTTCTACCTGCAGAAGGCTACAAGCTTCTCTCATTATCTAGCTTCTCCTGGAAGGGAGATACAACAACCTAGCTCTTGTACTAGCTAATATTTTTACTAGTACGTAGGTGCAGGCCTACAGAAGGCTACAACCTTCTCTTTTCTTCCAGGGACCACATTTCATAAATCTCCAGACTGCATCCATTACTAACATCATTCAATAATCAAATATATCTGCATCAACCAATCTCCTTTGCACCAACCACAACTGAATCAATCAAACACTTGAAAACCCTTCAATGTTGTAACCAGAATACAGTAACCAAAACCCAAGCCAGAACCCATAAAACTGCAACAGCAAACAGAAGGAGTTAAAACATATTTTATGAGATATATGCTACTTCCATGTGTCAAACCTACGTGCATACACTCTTTTCTCAAGGCGAACCTATGTACAGATCTTCAAATCAAATTTAAGATGTATACTTGTTTTGATATGCAGAACCAGTGTGTATACGCACCTTTTCTAGAGTGAACCTGCGTAAAGATCTGTAAATGATGATTTAAACATGACAAAAATTCCATACTTCAGTTATACATAGATCATCATATTTACAGACTACAACATGCGCAAGTTATTCAGATAAATGATCAAACCACATAAAGATACTTCACTTTAAGCCTTAAGGTCTTGACCCATCATTATATCTTATCATTCATCAAGCACTAAGGTTCATCCTTGGTTTAGATCCAGCTATGCACCATAACCCAATAACCTATATACTAGATCTTGCTCTTCATCAAATATTCAATACTTGAGTGCCTTTGCCTAATGATCTTCTCCTCCTTTTATAGTCTTAGGCCTTACTCAATACCATGGATCAAAACCACTTAGGACCAATACCTTGTACCAAATAACTTGGACCATATATCTTGGACCAATACCATGGATCAAAATACCATGGACAAAAATATCATGGACCAAATACCTTGGACCAAAACTTAGTTTTCCAAGATATATGCGCCTTTCATTCTGTGAAAGTGCGTGTGTACGTATATACCCCTTTTGGTCTGTTAACCCACGTGTATATGCTACTTTGTCAAGGTGAACATGTGTACACCTCTCTTTCCTCATTATGTGAAGTCTGATTTGTAACTCTGTGTTGTTAACCTGCTGAACTGTGATCTTTCATCTGAGTGAGTTTCCATCAAGGACAACACCTGTGTCATAGTGTCAAATATGTGTCATAATGCCAAAAATCTCCCCCTTTGGACTTGATGGCAACCCCAAGTCACTCTCCCCCTTTTCCATCAAGGGCAAAGGGTTATGCTTCCCCTAAGTACATGCTGAATTCTCTAATATGCTGAAGTGTGTTGATTGAGCTCCATGATCGAGTCCATGCTCCTCCTGAATATAAGCAAGGTCAACAAAAAGATGTTCTACAAGAATAACATGACTCTATACATACATCATCAATGACTCATACATACATACATCTCCCAACCAAGTGGGGATATACCAAGTTTGACTCATCCACCCAACCAAGTTGGGATATACCAATCGTTTATATATGTCAAAACAAGAACATTACATCATTCGTCCCATGCATAGTCGGGTAACAAAATGGGTCATTTCATGACCTTTGCAAAAATATATATATGACATATATAACAGAGACCAAATATCTGCAATAATACCATGATAGTCATCAACAACTATCATTAGCAGCATCTATCAATTAGCATCAAGACCAGCAAACATGTTCTCCCCCTGAATCTGTTCCATCTGAATAAAAAAAAACTATGTGAATATGTACCAAGATATTCTAAGATAATGCCAACAATGCATTATTAGAAGTATATGCTCCACCTGAACCTGTGCCAGATGATCACTATTAGATCTGATCATTTCATATAGTAGAAGAGTTATCAAGACATCATCATCAATCAGATATAAATCAAGTTTTCAACAACTTATGAGAGCCAACATATTTCCACATGTCATCCACAGTTTGTAACCATCATCAAGTAGAGTAGATAATCCATATCATACCCCTTTCATCCTGAGTCTAGTCCACTACTTTCCTTCAAACCAAAATATATACCATTGTATCCCCAGAAACCAGTGTATGTATGCGACTATGCTTCATGAAACTTGCTTATAACCACCTTTCTCAGAAACATATAAGTTTTAACAGCAGGATGATTCATCAACTACTCCCAGCTTCTGTCTGAGATATTCAAATGTCTCTCTGGGCAGTGGTTTGGTGAATATATCAGCAACATGTTCTTTGGAGGTAACATACTCCAATTTGACCTTTTGTTCAAGCACTTGTTCATGTAGAAAATGATGTTTAATGGGTATGTGCTTGGTCTTGGAATGCATGACTGGATTCTTTGAAATACTAATGGCACTTGTGTGATCACATAGAATGGATATGGGTGGAGTACATGTGATATGAATGTCTTACAATGTTTGCATCATCCAAAGGAGTTATGTGCAGCAAGATGCAGCAGCCACATATTCTGCTTCAGCTGTAGATAATGCAATTGAACTTTGTTTCTTGCTGAACCAAGACACTAATCTGGAACCCGTAGAGAATGCACCACCACTAGTGTTTTTTTTGTCATCAACGCTTCCTTCCCAATCTACATCTGTATATGCATGAAGTGTAAGATTTGTATCTCTAGGATACCATAAACCAAATTTTTGTGTCCCTTGAAGATATTTGAAAATCCTTTTGACTGCCTGAAGGTGTGATTCCTTTGGATTTGCTTGGAATCTTCCAACTATTCCTACTGCATGCATGATGTCTAGTTGGGTGCCTGTTAGACAAATCGGACTGCCAATCATGGATATATAGGTTGGTTGATGTACTACTGTTAATTCATCATTTGAGCCTAGGCTGCATCCTATTACCATTAGGGTACATACTGGTTTAGAATCTTCCATGCCATATTTTTTCAAGATCTGTTTGAGATATTTGGTTTGTGACAGAAAAATACCATCTTTATTTTGTTGAACTTGTAGACCAAGAAAATATGTAAGCTCACCACGCAAGGACATTTCAAATTCTTGCTGCATTACCGAAGCAAAATTCTGATTCATGGCTTCTTCATTGCTACCAAAAATGATATCATCAACATACACAACAAGTATTAGCAATTTATTATTATCAATCTTTGTATATAGGTTGCTATCAGCTGATCCTTTTGAAAAACCTTATTGATGGAGATATTTGTCAAGACAGTAATACCAGGCCCTTGGAGCTTGTTTTATACCATAGAGAGCCTTTCTGAGTCTGCATACAAGTTTTGCATCATTTCCAAGAATGAATCTGTCTAGTTGCTCAATATAGACTTCTTCTTCTAAGTCTCCATTAAGAAAGGCATATTTTACATCCATTTGGTATACTTTGAATTTCTGAAAACTAGAAAGATCAAGGAACATTCTTATGGCTTCAAGTCTAGCAACAAGTCCAAAAGTTTCTTCAAAATATATACCTTCTTGTTGATCATATCCTTTACAAACCAGTCTGGCCTTATTTCTAATAACTTCTCCATTTTCATTCAGCTTGTTTTTGAATATCTATTTAGTTCCTACGGTATTCTTGTCATGAGGTCTAGGAACTAATTCCCAAGTATTATTCTTTTCAATTTGCTCAAGTTTTTAATTCATGGCCTTGACCCAACATTCATCTTTGCATGCTTCATTTACATTTTGAGGTTTAGTGGAGGATAGCAATGTTAGATAGCTTGAAGCTTCTGTAATGTTTCTTCTTGTCTGCATACCTGCCTCTTTCTGTCCCAAAATTTGAGTCTTTAGATGATTTTCTGAACATACATGGATGGAATCTTTTCTTCTACCATTATCTCTTCTTCTGGTGCTTCATTGGTTTATTCTTCAGAATTAGTCTGATTTGATGTGGGAGGATAATCCTCATCTTGTTCACAGTCTTCGGTTTTTATTTGCTTTGGATTTTTGCATGCTTCATCAACCACAACATCAATACTTTCAATAATTTTCCCAAAGCTTTTATTAAGACATTTATATCCTTTACTTCGGGAAGAGTAACCAAGGAGAATACCTTCATCTGCTCTGGGTTCAAACTTACCAAGTTTTTCGTTAGTCCTTTTGATGTAACATTTGCGTCCAAAAACTTTGAAGTATTTTATAGTGGGAGTCTTACCATACCAAAGTTCATGTGGATTTTGAGGGTTGTTTACCCGAACATTTTCTTGGTTGAGAATAATGATGGCAGCGAATGCAGATTCACCCTAGAAGGTTATAGGTGTTCTAGACTCATCTAGCATAGCACGAGCCATTTTTTGAACAGTTCTATTCATCCTTTCTACCACTCCATTTTGCTAAGAATTCCTTGCAGTGGAGAATTGTGTTTTTATTCCATGTTCTTCACAAAATTCAAAGTATTCATCCGAGGTAAATTCCCCTCCTTGATAAGATTTGAGGCATTTGATTTTGCGATCTGATTAATTTTCAACCAAAGCTTTGAAGGCTTTGAATTTTTCAAATGCTTCATCTTTACGCTTTAGAAGTCCTATCCAACACATTCTACAAAAATCATCAATGAACAATATAAAGTATTCTTCTCCACGAGGTGACTTTATCCTTGATGGTCCACATAAATCAGTATGAACAAGTTCAAGGGGCTTACTAGCTGATCCTCCTTTTTCAAGGAAGTGTGACCTGGTTTGCTTACCAAATTTACATGATTTTCATATTGCATTTTATGGGATGTTGATATGTGGAAGATCACAAACAGCCTCGAATCTGCATGCCTTTCTTATTTGAGAGAAGCTTAGATGCCCCAATCTTCTATGCCATAGCTAGTGTTCATCATTTTTTCTTAGATATCATTGTTGTTGTCCTCCCTTGAGTATGTATATGTTGTTTGGAGTTCTTATACCTTTGATCATGGTTTCTCCTGTATCAAGATCACGAACAACACATCCATTTGATGTAAATACTACTTCATTTCCTTGATCACACATTTGAATGACACTTAACATGTTATGCTTTAGACCATCAACATACATAACATTCCCAGCTTTAATTTTTTCTTTTAAGAGAAAAGATCCTTTACCTTTTATGACAGCAAGAGTGTCATTTCCAAATGAGACCTTCTTTTCCTTTTCTAAGGCATTATATGACTGAAGTTTTTCTTTGTCACCTGTCATGTGTTTTGAGCATCCACTATCGATGTACCACTGATTTTCTTATCCTTCTGCATACAGGGCTATACCACATCTTTCTGTTTGTGGTTCTTTATTTCTCCATATTTTGGGAATGAATGAATTTTGCTCCTTCTGATACGTTTGTCGAAATTTACTCATGCATTCAGATTCTTCATGACCGAAGTTGTTGCATATAGAGCATTCTATTTCATTTTCAAGAAGAGAAAAGTTGTTGTAGGTCCATTTCATGATCCCTGTCACATTCCTTTACTTTCGTGCCTCCCTAGTCATGATGGTCTTGTAGGCAACACATTGAGCAGCTTTATGTCCAAAGTTATGACATGAAAAACATTGGCCATTAAAGAAGTTCCTGCGATTATCGAATCTACTGACCTGGTGATTGTAGTTTCTATTAATATTCATTCTTGAAGTATATTGAGTATGATTTACCTAAGGTTGGTAGTAGCTTTTGTTCATCCTTGAAGCAAATTGAGCTTGATTTACTTAGTGATCTACTTTATGCCTTTGCTAACAATTGTCAAACTATTCATTACTCTTTGCTGCATCAAGATAGCTTTTAGTGGAGGTTGACAGCTTATGTGCTTGAGATGCTTCTTCAGTATATCCAAGACCTGTCTTTATCAGAGGAGAACGATGCAATTTGATAATTTCATTTAAGGTTTCTGATCCTTTAGTAAATCTAAGATTGAGAGCTTTTGTTTTCTCAATATCCTTTCTTAGACCCATAATTTCACATTCTAGTTTTTCATTGTGTTTTTCTCTTTCAGCAAATTGGAATGTCAAAGTCTCTATAATCATATTCTTTTCTTCTAAATAGATTTTGAGTTTAGAGATTTCTTCATAAAGGTCATCTTCATCTAAAGCATCCAAGAAATCATCATCTTCAAAAGCCATCAGAAGTCTATAGTCATTACTATTTCATCTTCATCACTAATTGATAAACCATCACTATCTTCATGCGTATAGTAGCTCTTCTTACTTACACTTTGTTTTCTATTCCATTTTTCTGATTCCTTACCTTTATCAAGCTTATCATTATGAGGACATTTGGTAGCATAATGACCAACTCTTCCATAAGCAAAACATTTGAAAGGAAGTTTACCTCTGAATCTTCTGGAACCCTATTGAAGGTTCTTGACAAAGTTTGCTTCTTCCTCTCCTTCTGAAATATGTCCTGATTCATTGAGTTCTTCTCTTCCTGAAGCTTTAAATGCATCTTATCTCATATGTGATGGACCTCCTTTTCTCATTTCGAAAGCATTTAAGATTCCGTGCAGCTGTGTCATAGTAATAGTCTGAAGATCCTACTTTTCTTCTATGGCATATACTTTTGATTCAAACTTAGTAGACAAGGATCTTAAATTTTCAACTAAAGTAACTTCTTTTATCTCTTCACCCAAATTCTTCATGCAATTAACAATCTCATCTATATGTAAGAAGTAACTAGCTATACTTTCATCATTGTGCATTTTGAAATTTTCATATTGAATTCTGAGAGTTTGTAGTTTTGCACGTTTTACCTTAGAGTCTCCTTCATAGCATAGAACGATTTTGTCCCATATTTCTTTGGCAGATTTGAGCTGCATAACTTTGAAAAATTCTTATTGTGATAGACTTTCGAATAATGTATTGACAGCGTCGGCATTGGTTTCATATTGCATTTTACCTGTCGCATTTGTAGGAATTGTTGATGGAAATGTATATCCTCCTTACACGATTTCCCAAACATCTGTTTCAAGAGAATGAAGATAGGTTGTGGTTCTTACCTTCCAATAAATGAAGTTTCTTCCATCAAAGATTAGTGATCTAATGGATCTCTCTCTTTCATGGTTAGTCATGATGATGGATCTTCCTTCAAGTGATCAAGCTTCTTCTGAAGGACCTTTTCTGATACCAATTGTTGGAAATAATACTGAGAGGGGGGGTGAATCAATATTATCAATTCAATAATTTTTCATTTACATAATCAGATTCATATACGCTACTTTAGTTAATGAAACTCGTGTGTATACACAACTGTGTTTAAGGAAACCATTGTATATCTTGCAAACTTATGATTCAGTTAATTCGTCATATGTTGATCTTTAATCAGTGCATCAAAACCATATAAACAGTAACCAGGTGCAATAAAAATAGAACAGACAATCAGACACATGAACAAAAGATATAAGGTGGAAACCGAATGTGGGTGAAAACCACCTGTTGCAATCGTCTCTATCTTCTTTTAATAAGAAACTTCTTTTTACAATTTTTGTACTAGGGCAGTCTTATACCAGTACGTAGGCTTCTACCTGCAGAAGGCTACAACCTTCTCTGATTCTCCAGCTTCTCCTGGAAGGGAGCTACAACCCCCTAGCTCTTGTACTAGTTGATATGTTTACTAGTACGTAGGTGCAGGCCTACAGAAGGCTACAACCTTCTCTTTTCTTCCAAGGACCAAGTTTCATAAATTTTCAGACTGGATCCATTAATAACATCATTCAATCATCAAATATATCTACATCAACCAATCTCCTTTGTACCAACCACAACTAAATCAATCAAACACTTGACAACCCTTCAATGTTGTAACCATAATATAGTAACGAGAACCCAAGCTAGAACCCAGAACGCTACAACAGCAAACAAAAGTAGCTAAAACACATTTTATGAGATATATGCTACTTCCATATGTCAAACCTGCATGTGTACACCCTTTTCACATGGTGAACCTACGTACAGATCTGAAAATCAAATTTAAGATGTATACGTTGTTTTGATATGCAGAACCAGCGTGTATATGTGCCTTTTGTAAAGTGAACCTGTGTATAGATCTGTAAATGATGATTTAAACATTACAACAATTCCAGACTTCAGTTACACCCAGATCATCATATTTACAAACTACAACATGTTCCACTTATTCAGATAAATGATCAAACCACATAAAGATACTTCACTTCAAGCCTTAAGATCTTGACCTATCATTAGATCTTATCCTTCATCAAGCACTAATGTTCATCCTTGGTTTAGATACAGCTATGCACCATAACCTAATAACCTGTATACTAAATCTTTCTCTTCATCAGAATTCAATACTTGAGTACCTTTGCCTAATGATCTTCTCCTCCTTATATAGTCTTAGGCCTTACTCAATACCATGGACCAAAACCACTTAGGACCAATACCTTGGACCAAATACCTCGGACCATATATCTTGGACCAAAATACCATGGACCAAAATACCATGGACCAAATAACTTGGACCAAAACTTATTTTTCCAAGATATAAGCTCCTTTCATTATGTAAAAGTGCGTGTGTACATATACGCTCCTTTTGGTCTGTTAACCTGTGTGTATATGCTACTTTTTCAAGGTGAACCTGTGTATACCTCTCTTTCCTCATTCTGTGAAGTCTGATCTATAACTCTATGTTGTTAACCTACTGAAATGTGATCTGTCATCTAAGTGAATTGCCATCAAGGACAACACCTGTGTCATAGTGCCAAATCTGTGTCATAATGCAAACACCGTTTCGAGTAAATTGGTACATCAACTTCCCAGGGTCGTAACTTTGGCATATGATATTTGTTTGACGTGCACAACAGCTCGTTAGGAAGATCTATTTAAGGACTACAACTTTGGGAAGAGCAACATTGATCCATGGACCCATGTTGCTCCCAGATTTCCCAAAAAAACGTTGTTTAGGACCTCAAAATGGCTCTGGAAGTTCAGGACCCAAAAACTGCTAAAAATAGTAAAGTGTGCTACAATTAAGGAAAATGAAAAAACTAAAAGAGACAGTTGTGGGGGTGTAAGTGGGATAGGTGGATGGCCACCAACATCTACTTGGATCACATTAGATGTAGGTGCTATAGATATTAAAGAAGCACCAAATACAAGAAATTACCAAGAAGTGTGAGTTTTCATAGTAGTATTTGGTGTATCTGGCATATGTGATATGTGGGAGAGAGATAAAGAAATAAATTTCCAAGATAGAGTCCAACATGAAGTGACTAGTGCCTACTAATGTTTCCCAAGTCAGTAGTTTCATTGTGTTAGTGCAGTGTTGGTCATCTACAAGCTTCACAGGTACATCAAGCAAGCCTAAGCCATAGCCTGAACCTACTGTCTCAACCTTCAGCTAGAGATATCCATAGCCAAATTCAGAGTTTTATCTAGAGACATAGAATCCTATGAGCATACCTTTGGTTGGTGGCCTTCCTTAAAACGCTGAAGGTTGAGACCTCCCTTTTGAGGTTGAGGTTATCCCTTTTTAAGCAAGTCAAGACCTCCCTTTTCTAGGTTGAAAGTCTCCCTCTTTAAAGGATTAGGGACACTTCCTCTAGAAAAAACTAATAGCTTATTTCTAGATTTGGAACTGTTTTGGGAACTGTACTAAGTGTTCCAAGTTGAGACCCCAATGGTATCCATTTTCAAAACAATAGGGATCACTTCGTCTAGTATAATCCTTTAGCTTCTTTCCATATTTGGAAGAATTGCAAGAACTGTACTAAGCACCATAGTGTTGGTGGTCATCCTTAAACCATCATCAGTTGAGACCTCTATTTCTCCCACCTTATATCATATTTCTAGAAAGAACATTCAGCCATTGGTTGCCACTTTTATATTACATCTCTCTTCCTAGACTCACATATACCCCTTCAGACTAAGGAGGGGAATGGTGGACACCTAATCCGATAAGGGTCTTGGGTGTGGAATATAAATAGTAATTGGAGTCCAAGATACCTTGGAAGATGAATCCAATGGTCATGGAAAATGTATAAATGTATATCATGGTGAATAATATGCAATGTCACATTTATCTTTCAAAATTTTCCATTACTTTTGTGTTGTTTAACATGGTATCAAGTTTAGCATCAACCCTGAAAAGTGTGAAACAAGAAATGTTAAATTTAGAATGTGCTAAAAATAGACCTACTAAAATAGCATGTCTAAAAATAGCAGTTTGGCTAGTGAGGTCATTGGCCACATTGGGTGAGAGGTGAAACTAATAAAAATAGAAAGTTCTAAAATTAGCATTTCTGGGTCCCTTCCTATTTATAGCAGTCTGTAGTCTATCTATAGGAAGTAAAATTAATTTTGGTCTTAAAAATAGTTTAAAATATTAATTAATTAATCTCCATGAGTTAATTAATTATGAAAAATTAAACTTGAAGTCTTTGTGAGATCATGCAATTATTTTCTCCCTTGATTTAGGAATTTATCCCTTGATTAAAGGAGATAAGGTTCAGTTCTAAAATGAGAGAATTAGTTGACTTAGTTCTAACTAGTCAAGTCCAGATAGATTATTTCAACAAGTTGTTAAAATAATAAAATATAGTTTGTTAATGCTTGCATGCATGTGACAACTATTATTTTAGATAACTGGGGATTCATTCATGGATAACTGTTTCATTTCAGTTCTGTTAGAGATCCAATTGAGATCAAATGTGGGACAGTGTACTATCAGATGGTTAACTATTTCTACTAAGTAGTTTTTGCATGGTTGAGGAACTGGTGTTCTCAAGGAATACGTAGTTAGACCATTGGTTGTTTTTGGTAAGTTGGAATTAATAGCATATGCTTTTTCTATTATTTCCTAAGCAAACTAAGTAAGGACCATAGGGAAAGCCTATATAAATAGGGCTTGGCTGGTTCATGAGACATATCTTCGTATCTTCATAGTTCATTGAGAACTAAATAGCTTGAGAGCTAATTCTTTTTGTATTTTGAAGAGGATTTCCACTTGATTGATAATACATGATTGGGGTTTTATGTTGTTGCTTTCCCCTGGATATATCTTGTCTTATGCGTGATTAATTATCTTGATCAGTTATGCATGCTTCTACTTGATGTTGCTCATGATTTCGATTATGCTTCCACTTAATGTTTTGTAGAAATAGAGCAAGTATTATGCTTTAGGACATTGCATATATCGGTTTGTTCTACAGGTGAAATTTCTACATGGTATCAGAGAACAGGTGATCAAGCAAGAACAGTATACTAGCAGGAGGAATTCAAAGTTTCTTATTCTTTATATAGATCTCAAGTTCTTATCACATCTATTTTCATTGACGGCGTTCAATGGTTTGAGGCTTGAGTATGCCCTTGATGGAAGCTCAAACTATATAGCTTGGAAGGATCGCATGGAGGCAATTTTGGAAGATAATGGTATTAAGGATTTCACTAATCAAGAAGTCCCTAAGCCTACTAACAAGACTGAGATGGTGGAATGGGGTAAATGTGTGGCTAGAGCTAGGAGAATTCTCTTGGAGGGTGTTCAAGATCACATAGTCTCAAGCCTCTATGGGAAGGAGTCTTCATTTGCAATGTGGAAAACATTAAAATATTTATATCAGAATAGCAGTGATCAAAGGAAGTTGGCACTAAAGGACAAGCTTCGAAAGATCATGTGTGAGAAGGGTGACTCTATTTCTACATTCTTGAACAAGCTCACCACCTACAAAGATGAGCTTGCAAGCATGGGAGTCACTACAGCTGATGAGGATATGGTGAGTCTAGCACTCCTTGGCCTTCCTAAGAGATGGCATAGCTACCAGGACTTAGTGAATGGAAGGGACAAACTGCCAGATTGGGAATGACTATGGTCGGATTTGATGCAGGAGGAGATCAGATGGAGCACCAGGGATGGAGCTTCTTCATCAAAACATGATGATGAAGAGAACTTGGATTTAGATTCTAAAGCTAAGAAAGGGAAAGGGAAGGCATCCCATTCCAAGTCTTCTCAAGGAGGGAAGAATTTTGACAAGTCTAAGGTGAGATGCTTTCATTGTCATGAGTTGGGTCATTATGCTAATAATTGCCCAAAGAGGAAGTCCAAGAAGAAAGGTTCCTCCAAGGAATCTGATGGTGATGCACTAGCTTCATAGTTTGAGATGGATTTCTTGCTTATTGCATACATGGTTTCATCCAACATGGGATGTGTTTGGTATTTGGATAGTGGAGCTTCTTTCCACATGTTAGGTGACAAGAATCTTTTCAGCACTTTGGAGGAGAAGGATCTCCAAATACGGATCGAGATGGGTGGTGACGGAAAGTACTGTGTCTTGGGTAGAGGTACGGTTATGTTTCAGAGGGAGCATGGTTCTCCCCACTCTTTCTAATGTTATGTATGTACTAGGACTGAAAAAGAATCTTGTTTCTATTGCTATGCTTGAGGATAAAGGCTATGATGTAGTCTTTAGTTTGGGAAAGGTTTTCCTAAGGCATATCAACATTGGACAGACCAAACAGATTGGGATTGAAATTAAGAATCTCTACAAGTTACATGTAGAAGATTGTGATGCTCTCAGTTCCAAGGCAGAAGAGGTGCATGGCCAAGACATTGGTGAGTTATGGCATAGAAGACTGGGCCACTTGCATCATGGGGCCTTGAAGATCATGCAGCAAATTTCTACCGGATTACCCAAGTGAAAACTGGAGTAGACAAGCACATGCAAAGGTTGTACTCCGGGTAAGTATGTTAAGGCTTCCTTTCATGATGGGGATGGTAGAGCAAGAGAAGTTCTGGATCAAGTTCATTCAGATGTATGTGGGCCCTTCTCTACAACCTCCACCATGAAGAAAAGGTACTTTGTTATTTTTATAGATGATTTTTCTCATAGATGTTGGATCTACTTCATGCAAAAGAAGGATCAAACCTTCTTGAAGTTTTGTGAGTTCAAATCTTTGGGAGAGAAAGAATCAGGGAGGAAGATAAAGGCCTTACGTAGTGATAACGGTGGAGAGTATGTTTACCAGTAGTTTAAAGACTTCTGTGCTTCAGAAGGAATTAAATGGGAACTCACGGCAACTCATAACCCACAACAGAATGGGGTGTCCGAAAGGAAGAACAGATCTATTGTGGGATCAGATCGAGCAATGTTGCATGACCAAAGCCTACCACTTCATTTGTGGGTAGAGGCATGTAATACAATAGTGTATCTTCATAACAGAAGTCCTCATCATATTTTGGGGATGAAGACACCTATAGAGGCTTTTTCAGGGAAGCGGCCAGATGTAAGTCACTTTTGTATTTTTGGATCACCAGTTTACTGTCATATGACTAAAGATGCTCGGAAGAATCTAGACCCAACAGCTAAGTTGGGAATACTTATGGGTATACGGATACACCTCACAACTATCGAGTGTTTCTGCCTACCAGTCAGAGGACAGTCATGCGTAGGGATCTGAAGTTTGATGAGCAGTGATCCATGTGAGAGTCACTTGAGAGGGAGCTCAATTTGCATGGTGATGATGAGGAACTACTAGTTCCTAAGGAGGAGGAGCCTCCTGATGATGCGGAGCAGCCACATGTAGAGATTACAGTGGTGGAGATCACCACTACTGGAGAGTCTTTCAGAGAGGGGTAGAAATGCTCTCGAGAAGATGATAGATTGTTGCAGGATGCGAGAGAGAATGTGGGGTAGCCATCATCTCATCATAGACAGAGGAGATCTCCTGATAGATACACTGGCTACATGGCCCTAGTTGGGGAGTGTGTAACGACCGAGCCTTCTTCCTTTGAGGAGGCAGTGCAGCAACCAGTTTGGATGGATGCGATGGTAGAGGAGTATGATTATATCATGAGGAACAGTGTATAGGATGTTGTTCCTAGACCGGGGGACAAGTCAGTGGTTACTTCCCGATGGCTTTGCAAAGTAAAGTAAGCAACTGATGGCAGTATTGAGAAACATAAGGCAAGATTTGTTGCCCGTGGTTTCTCACAGGTTGAGGGGATTGACTATGATGAGACTGTTGCTCCTGTTGTAAGGTACTCATTGGTTAGGTCGATTCTAACACTATCAACATAGACGGGTTGGAAGATCCATCAGATGGATGTGAAGACAACTTTCCTCAATGAGGAGATTGAGGAAGAGGTATACATTGAGCATCCCGAAGGATTTGAGACCTTTTATCATGAGTCACATGTGTGTCGGCTCAAGCGAGCATTGTATGGGCTGAAGCAAGCACCCCATGCTTGGTATACTAGGATCGACAACTATTTCACCAGGTTGGGCTTCACCAAAGTGAAGCGGATGCGAACCTCTACCACATCATTATAGATGGTAAGATATTTATTATTGTACTTTATGTCGATGATCTGATTTTGACAAGTGATGACGAGTTGATCAAGTCTTGCAAGAAGGATCTTGCAAGAGAGTTTGAGATGAAGGACATGGGCCTCATGCACTACTTTCGAGGCATGAAGGTGTGGCAGAGAGATGGGAAGTATTTGTTTCTCAAGGAAAGTATGCCACTGAGATACAGAGGTGCTTCCACATGGATATGTGAAAGCCCATGAAGACTCCTCTAGCAGGTAACTGGAGGAAGGAGGATGCTACTTCAGGTGAGGTAGTAGCTGCTACAGTTTATCAGTAGCTTGTGGGTTCTCTCATGTATCTAGTGAACACACGACCAGATTTGTGCTTTAGAGTGAACCAGATGAGTCAAGTTATGGTTCAGCCAACCAAGTTATTTTGGAAGCCGACAAAGCATGTGCTGAGATATCTCAGAGGCACTACAAAGTATGGATTATGGTACAAGCGGATAGAGGGAGTGAAGCTCCAAGGCTTCATAGATGCAGATTGAGCAAGTAGTCCATCAGACAGGAAGAGCACTTCTGAAGGGATCTTCAACCTTGGGTCAGTTGCAGTTTCTTTGTATAGTCGGAAACAGAGATCAGTTGCACTTAGCTCAGCGGAGGCAGAGTGCATGGCAGCAAGTCAGGCTTCATGTGAGGCCATCTGGATGCGAAAGATCCTAGTGGGCTTGTTTGGTCAAGTGATGGATCCGATGGTGATATATTGTGATAATCAGAGTTTCATTAAACTCTCTGAGCATCCAGTGTTTCATGACAGGTCCAAGCATATAGATATCCGCTATCATCATCTACGGGATTGTGTGGTCAAGAGGATCATGATGTTGCAGTATATCTCGACCGAGGAATAGGATGCAGATATTTTGACAAAGGCATTGTCAAAGGGAAAGTTTGAGTTCCATAGAGACAGGATTGGGGTTGTTGATAATCCATTTCTTGTTGAAAGGGAGTGTTGAAAAGTGTGCAACAAGAAATGCTAAATTTAGAATGTGCTAAAAATAGACTTGCTAAAAATAGCATGTCTAAAAATAACAGTTTGGCTAGTGAGGTCATTGGCTACATTGGGTGAGAGGTGAAACTGCTAAAAATAGAAAGTTCTAAAAGTAGCATTTCTGGGTCCCTTCCTATTTAGAGCAGTCCCTAGTCTATCTATAGGAAGTAAAATTAATTTTGGTCTTAACAGCAGTTTAAAATATTAATTAATTAATCTCCATGAGTTAATTAATTATGAAAAATTAAACTTGAAGTCTTTGTGAGATCATGCAATTATTTTCTCCCTTAATTTAGGAATTTATCCCTTGATTAGAGGAGATAAGGTTCAGTTCTATAATGAGAGAATCAGTTGACTTAGTTCTAACTAGTCAAGTCCAGTTAGATTATTTTAACAAGTTGTTAAAATAATAAAATATAGTTTGTGAATGCTTGCATGCATGTGACAACTATTATTTTAGATAACTGTGGATTCACTCATGGATAACTGTTACATGTCAGTTCTGTCAGAGACCCAATTGAGATCAAATGTGGGACAATGTACTATCAGATGGTTAACTATTTCTACTAAGTATTTTTTGCATGGTTGAGGAACTGGTGTTCTCAAGGAATACGTAGTTGGACCATTGGTTGTTTTTAGTAAGCTGGAATTAATAGCATATGATTTTGCTATTATTTCCTAAGAAAACTACGTAAGGACCATAGGGAAAGCCTATATAAACAGGGCTTGGATGGTTCATGAGACATATCTTCATAGTTCATTGAGAACTGAATAGCTTGAGAGCTAATTCTTTTTGTATTGTGAAGAGGATTTCCACTTGATTGATAATACATGATTGGGGTTTTATGCTGCTTCTTTCCCCTGGATATATCTTGTGTTATGCTTGATTAATTCTCTTGATCAGTTATGCATGCTTCTACTTGATGTTGCTCATGATTACGATTATGCTTATGCTTAATGTTTTGTAGAAATAGAACACATATTATGCTTTAGGACATTGCATACATCGGTTTGTTCTATAGGTGAAATTTCTACAAAAAGGAATGTCTCAACCTACGTAAAAAGGGAGAATGTAAACCTGAAAAGGAAGGTCTCAACCTGCGATATTTTAAGGAAGGCCATCAACCAAAGGCATGATCATTGGCTTCTCTATCTCTAGCTACAACTCTGAATCTAGATACGGTTGTCTCTGGATATAGGCTTAGGTAGTAGGTACGGGATTTAGCCTAGGCTCGCTTGATGTATTTGTTAATCTTCTAAATGACCAATAATCCCCCCCTGTCATGTAAAAGGTGAGAAGATGAAGAAAACTCAACACTGCAAGACTTTTCAATAATCGTGAAAAAAATTGTTATATGAGTAAAATATTTTCTTGATTATTGAAGCCCATTGCTAAGAAGTGATCCATCTAAGGTGAATCTTTGTTCTATTGAAATGTTTAACTAGGTTCAGTATTCATATTTTCTATTATAATCATGATTTTATGAATCTGACAAAAAGAAAAAAAGAAATTTTATTATTATTATTTTGTAGCATGGGTTTCATGCTCAAGATTATTTTATTTGTGCATCAAGCACCCATTGAGTGATTCTAAGGTTTTTTTCATGAATTCAAGAAATCAAAAGATTCATTGTGATATGTTAAAGACCCTTTTGGGCATATTATATATAGTCAAGAGAATTTATTTGTGTCAAAATTAAGTCAAAGTCACTCTCCAAGAGAATTCGGCTTAGAAAGTGATAAGTCGGCCTCATGGAAAGACTATTCAACCTATATATAAGGGAGAACTCGACCTCACTTAAGGAACATCCAAGAAAGTTCCATATTGCACAAGAAAAACAAGAAGACCTAGCAAAAAAGGAGGGGACCTAAATAAGAAGAAACCAAATTTTTATGGATTGTTTTGAGGCTAATTTTTTTCACACGTGAAAAAACTTAGGGCATCAATCTATTGTAGGTAAATTGAATTATAGTCCTACTTAGAAGAAGTTGAAATCTGGAAGCAAAAGAATTAAGTGAGGTAGTCAAGTTGTTAAAGAAAGAGAAGCACCTTGAGCAAAGGAAATAAAAGGTGATTTCAGCCACTCATCCTCTCACACATGTGAAATTAATGAAAGTACAGGTAGGGAAAAAACATGTAGTTCTAAAGCAGTGACCTAATTCTGAAGTAAGGGTCGAAAATATGAAGTATAGATGCAATTTGATAGGAGTTTACTTTGTGGAAGAGTAGTTCGTCAATAAATGTTTGACTTGGCCTTGGATGGGTCTTTGTCAAAGGTAAAAGGTCTTGGAATTCATCACCTAAACATTATATAAGAATAGAAGAAATCTTGTGGGTTTTCCTCTCAAGAGAAGAGGTTTTGGCCCTAGCTTGCAACCTACATTTTGTGTCCTCTTGTCTCTTTGATATTCATTTTTTGGTAGTTGTTTGATGATAAGAACATAATAATAATCAAGTGAAAGAAGAAGCCAATAGAAAGTACATCAATTTAAGTAAGAGAACATCACAAGTAGTGATCAAAGTAAGATAAATCACTTAATCTAGTTTCCCCTAGATTTCTCAACACTTTCTTGCAGGAGGCTTGTTTATGAAGAATCTATTTGAATGATGACTGTGTTGACCACAATTCTCACATGGATTAAGATCAAAACAATGATCTTTCAGATGGCCAACTCTATCACAATGTTGGCATTTGACAATCTACTGTGAATGTGGAGGAGGAGAGAGATCTGAAAGAGTTGAAGCTGAATTGTCATGAAGAAACCTAGCACTATGAAACTGGGTGGGCTTGGAATATTCTGGAGTGTGAAGAGAAACCTCCTTGTCATATCCAAGACCGGTTATATTTCTATTATTGATAATCTCTTCCCAAGGTCTGATAATGAGCATGGGAAGTGCAACCTGAACTTATGCATCTTTATGTAAAACTACTCCTCAAATGGACACTTGATCTTACTCAACCTCTAGCTCAATTTCTTGTTGTCGATGGGAGTCTATCTCAATCACAATCTAAGGATTGTTTTGAACAACAAATAGTTCAGAATGACATCAACGTTGTTGTAACTCATCATGTTGTAGATGTGACTAAAGCTACAAAAATTCTATCTTTTCTTTTGCATTTTGGAAACAAGTTCTAATATTAGACGGAGATATCCCTATTGTGTTTTAACTATTCCTTTCAGTAATGGACATGATTAGAGTTCTCAATAACTCTAATAAACTATCAATTCTATTGGGTTGTGTTATATTCCTTCCACAACTAGCCCCACAAGTGAAGTCAAGGGGTTAGAGGGGGGGCGGTTAGTATACCCTTTGCTGAATGGGCACAGCGGGGGGGTCACCGGGGTGGGGGTTGCCGCACCCCCTATGGAGGGGTTTGAGGGAGGTGGTAGCCCCCCTCTACAGGGTCCAGGGCAGCACCCCATGAATTTTTTTTTGAACCCTATATTAGGTGGGTGGACCTACCTATGGTTTTGTGCATGGATTTCGCACATGGTTTTGGGCGCGATAGTTTTCGGTCCATGGTATTTTGTAGATCCGGTCAAGGGAACTACGGTTATGTTCTAATCAAGGGTTAATGGATTGGTTTTTATGGATGCTTCGGTGTGTGTGTGTGTGTGTGGTGTGTGTGTTGTGTGTGTGTGTGTGTGTCTATATATATATATATATATATTGTAACATTGAAAGGAACAATAATTAAAAATCAATATGGTAGTCCCGGTTTTGGGATCCAAGGGAAAATCTTTATATATATTTGTTTTATGTGTTATGCTCTCGCCATTGTTTATTTTCCGTTTTTAGAATTCATATGTAGCTAATTTCTGTATGGGGTTAAAACCTACAAATTTGAGCCATTAAAAAAATGATTATTTGATGACAATTGTTTCAAAGAGCTTTCAATTTCCAAAATAGTCAAATGCTTACACTCTGCCTTTTGTTTTTTTTTTTTGTAATAATCTGAAAAACATTCTTGATATCTTCTATTAAAAATTACATATCCAATACAATATTTGAAAATGGTAATACTTCAATATCTATGACAATCCTTCAATGCAAAATTCCCAATTCAAATACTATACCATAAACCAGTGCATTTAACTCACTAATCTATATGCGAAAGGCACACAATTAAACATCTCTTAAATGCACCAATGCAAGCAATCACAAACCAACATGAACCAATGACTCATTATATAAGTAATGATTTATTTATTATATAAATAAAGTAGAAACAACCTTGATCCGATTTAAGCAGGAACGCAACCAATTACAGATATAACCATAAATACAAAGATGCAGTGGAAATAACACTTCATTTCATTAATATCAAATATTGAAATATGCTTACAAACAGAATGGAAATAAGACTAGCTCGGGTGATGATAGCTCATCTTTGAGAAGAGATGTGGTGGTTGCATGCCTCCGAACTATGTTACAATGAGGCTCAAAGGCCTATTTATTATTGAGAAACAATGGAAAACCCTAAACATCCAAAAACCTAACACTAGGAGATGAAGTTCCAAAACAGTGGGCCTCGTTTGGATAAACTGGTACATCAAATTCTCGGGGTTGTAACTTTGGCATACGATCTCCATTTGGTTATCATAATACCTCATTTCGAAGATCTAGAAGAGAAGGTCGAAAATAGAAAGGAAAGCTAATTTGGGGCATTTTTAGTCTCTCTGTTTTCCCTAAAAACATCATTCAAGGTCTCAAAACAACTCAGGAATTTCAGGACCTGAAAATTTGCCAAAAATAGTAAATTGTGCTACAATTAAGGAAACTGAAAAAATGAAAGAGACAGTGTTGGGGGTCAAAGTGGAATAGGCAAGTGGCCACCAATATCCACATGGATCACTCCTCCCCCCTTAGGAAGCAATGGTCCCCATTGCATTGAGTTCCTCCATGAGATGAGGAAACTTCTATTGAACTTGGTCCTTGGTGAGCCACTTGGTCTGGTAAAGGAGTTGGCCTACTTTGACAACTCGATATAGTCGGATCCTTTGTTTTCAGGTGTTCTTGATCTATGTGTCCATGATCTAATCAGTTGTGGACTATTCCATGCAATCTGGATTTAACTCTGTAGGTGTGAGTTATTCTACAATGTCTAATGTGTCTAGCAATGGTGGGAAGTATGGTCGAAGGCAGTCCACATTGAACACTGGGTGCAGGCCAAGGAATGGGGGAATGTTGAGCTCAAATGCATTGTCTCCCATCGCCTTGGTATTGGTGTAAGGACAATATCGGAGTTGTTTGAGATTCTGATAAGCTCCGGTAAGATGTTGCTTCTCCAAATGCAACTAGATTTCGTCACCCACCTGAAACTTGTGTGGCACCCAATGTTAATAATGTTGTTGCTTGTACTTGGCATTCGATTTCTCCATAATGTTGTGGACCTATTGGTAGATATTTTGGATTTGTTCAATGAAGTTGTTTTCCTTATCGGTTTCGGACTGGACATGATCCGAATCTTCATGAGTAGTTGCAAATGGCATGGCCACATTAATGGGACATAGTGGCTGGAATCCCAAGCCCACCTGAAAAGGGTTGTGGCCAGTCGAGTTGTGGAGAGCCCAGTTATAGTTGTGTTGGACATAGGGTAGGCTCTCATCCCATGTGCCATCAGTTTGGGGATGGAAAGTTGTGGACTTAGTGAGCTTGGTGTCCAGCATTGATCAAAGACTAGACCAAAATGTATTGAGGAACCTACTATCCCGATCTGAGATGATAGAATGTGGGATCGTAAAGTGTACCACCACTCGTTCAAATAATATTTTAGCAGTGGCTTCCATTGTGATATTCTTCTTACAGACTGCCATAATGGCCATCTTCGAGAATCTGTCGAGGACTACAAAAACATAGTCGTTGCCATGCTTAGTAGAAGGAAGGTCCGACATGTAATCCATGGAGATGGATTCCCAAGGTCGACTAGGGGTAGGTAGCAGAGTATAGAGGCCTTGCTTCTTGATGGTCAGATTGGAAATGGCGCAGGAAGTGCAGGATCTGATGTACTTCCTGACATCTTGTCGAAGATTCTGCTAATTGAATACTTCTGCAGTACTACCACCGTTTTCTCGACCCCGAAATGCCCAGCGACCCAACTATAATGTGCTTCCCAAATCATCTTGGCACGCTCTCTTGAAGGAAGACAAAGGTGTCCCAGGTGGCATAATAGGGCATCTTGGAGGTGAAATTTTGGAACTTGTTGATCCTCCAAGAGCGTTTGGTATGTGTAGCCGAATTCTGGGTCACTTTTGCAGAAAAGTGACCAATCAAAAGTCTCTTTCCCACGAAAGTTGAGTATGGTTCTTAGCACCATGATTAGTGGTCGGCTGAGGCAATCTGCAACATTATTGGTGTTTCCCTTCTTCTACTTGATATTCAAATGGAATCGTTGCAAGTATGTGGACCACTTATGATGGCGACCATTCTGCAACTTCCCTTGCATCTGTATGAACTGCAGGGGATGCTGGTCTGTGTGGATGACCGTTTCCTTCCCCAAAATGTAATTCTTCCATTATAGGCAGGCTTGCATAATGGAATACATCTCTTTTTCATAAGTGGGGTACTTCCGAACTATGCCTGAAAGTGTCTCACTGTGATATGCCACTAGATTCCCTTGTTGAGTAAGGAATACCCCAATAGCATAGTCAGAGGCATCTATTTCAATCTCAAATGGTTGTTGCAAGTCTGGTAATGTGAGCATTAGTGCAAAGAAGAGGCGATTTTTCAAATCTGTGAATGCCTTTTGTCGAGATTTAGACCAAAAGAATTTTGCATTCGCTCCTCCCTTGGTGACTTGACTCAAGGGCCAAGTGATATGGGAGAATCCCAACACATACCTGCAGCAGTAATTGGCAAGACCCAGAAAGTTGCGGAGATCTATCAGAGTGGTTGGGTTGGCCAATCCTGGATGACTTGGATCTTGGATGGATCCACATGCACCCCCCATTCATAAATAATTTATCCCAAATACTAAACTTGGGTCATGAAAAAAGTGCATTTCTCCAAATTGGCACATAGCTTGTGTTCCCGCAATGTTTGGGGAACCTGTCGGATGTGGTGGAGGTGCTCTCCCCAACTCTGATTGAAGATCAGGATGTCATCCAAGTATACCACTACAAATGAGTTGGTGAATGGATGCAAGATATCATCCATCGGCCTCATAAAGGTTGCAGGAGCATTCGTCAACTCGAAAGGCATAACCAACCATTCGAAAAGGCCCTCCTTGGCTTTGAAGGTAGTCTTCCACACATCGTAGGGTTCGATTGGTACCTGGTGATATCCTGACTCCAAGTCGATCTAGTTGAAATATTTTTCCCCCTTCAGTTGGTCTAGAAGGTCATCAATCCATGGGATCGAGTACCTATTCCGGACAATGATATTTTTTAGCGCCCAATAGTCAATACAGAGTCTCCAAGTGCCATCCTTCTTCTGTACCAACACGATCAGGCTCCCACAGGGCGATGAACTCGGCTAGATGTGACCTTTCTATAGCAGCCCTTGATTTTGCCTCTTGATTTCATCGTTCTCAAGAATGGAGCATCGATAGATTGGTCCATTGGGCAGCGGCACACTTGGGGTCAGCTCGATGGAGTGCTTGACCTGACAGTGAAGAGGCACCCCTGCATGGGAGGTGAAGATGTCCTCGTACTCCTCCATGACCTTGTCCTTATGCTGTTGTCATTTGGAGGGGCCCTATCTAGAGTCGTGGCCACCATCTTCTTCTTTCCTTGAGGGTGTATCATCAGGAAAACAAATTTCCTGGTTTTGGAAATGAGCTTACTGCATTGTTTTGCAGTAACCAAAGAGATGGCGGTAAGCGGTGCTACCTCCAGTATCTTGTACAACTTATTCCCCAAAGTAACAATAATAACATGAGGCCTTGATTCATACAAATATGTTGTTTGCATAAGTATGCTTGGCCTAATAATACATCACAAACATCAAGGGGAGAAACATCACATAATACCTCATCCATGAAGGGCTTGATGATGTATGGAAGGCGGCAATGATGGCTCATGTGAAGATCTCGTCATTGGTGAAGCCACTTGATGGTGTACAATTATGGATGTGTTGTGGTCGGTAAGCCTAGCCGCTTCATGACCTCTTCTGAAATGAGGTTCTTTTGGCTCCCGTTGTCGACAATGAACTGTAGAAAGGAACCCTTTACCCACATCTGGGAGTGGAAGAGGTGCTCCTCCTCCTCTAGATCTTCGGGTTCCTCCTTCTAGATCTTCATGGTGGAAATGGTGGCTTTGGGCTCCACATTGATAATCTACTTCCCTTTTTCATTCCCCTTGTGAGGTTCTGACTCAGAGTCCGAACTCGCATTTGATTCCGAAGCCTTTAGCTCAGCCACCAATGACTACCTGGCCTAACACTCACTTGTGTTGTGAGTGGAGCTCTTATGGAACTCACACCACATTCTTGTGTCCTTCTTCGGCTTTGATGTGTTGTTCTTTGCTTGCAAATTTGGTGGGTTTTCCTAGGCCACCTCACATTGGCTTTGTCCTTTATTCTACGGTTTCAGGGTATCTTTCCCTTGCCTCAAATTCGTAGATCCAAAGTCTCACTTCTTTTGTTTAAACTTTTGCTCGATCTTGACATCATATCGATATGTCGTGTTGAGAGAAGATGTTCAGGAACTCCATCTCGTCTTGGATGTACCCATGTAGGCAGTTGTGGTACTTGAGAACCAAATGGTTCTCAAAATCCTTAATACCCAACTTCGTGCAAAGGATATGAAAAACATTGGTAAACTTTGGTACATCTTGGTCCCTTCCTTGTCGCAACTTTGTTCGCTTTATGTATTTATCCTCATAGCTCCCGACAGGATGGTTATACTCCTTGATGGCATCCCCGAATGAGTTCCAAGTGGGCGCCACTGAAAACAGTGAGTTTGTACTTTCATCCTTCTGCTCACAGTAGGTTTCCCACTAGTCCTTGACGTGGGGGGCTGCTTTCAGAAGTGCAAAAGTGACCTTTTTCCCGGCTAGAAAATCATGAACGGAAAAATATCCTTCTAGCAAATTTAACCATTTATCTAAAGCGTTTGCATCTATCTGACCCTCAAATATGGGAATGTCAAAGTTAACTTATACCTTAAAGGCTGTGGCGCTTCTAGAGTAGCTGCCGGAAGTAGATGTGTCTCCCTTGGGTAGCCACTAAAGGATCTGGACAAAATTGTCCATCATCACATTCCATTGTCACTCAAGGGCTTCTTCGAGTAAGATTTTGCTAGGATCTCCTACCCCCTTGTCTTCCTTTTCATCCGCCATGGGAGGCCGTCAGGATTTGTGAGGTTGGTCTTGTAAAGGTTCGACCAGTTCAATCCCTAACTCCTTATATCCCAACGTCGTTGGGGACATGCAAAGAAAATCAAAGAAAGAGCGTGGAAAGAGCAGACTGCTCTGATACCACTGATTCAGATTTAAGCAGGAATACAACAAATTAAAGATATAACCATAAATACAAAGATGTTATAGAAATAACACTTCATTTCATTAATATCAAATACTGAAATATGCTTACAAATAGAATGGAAATAAGACTAGCTTAGGTGACCATGGCTTATCTTTGAGAAGAGATGTGGTGGCTACATGCCTCCGAACTGTGTTAGAATGAGGCTCAAAGGCATATTTATTATTGAAAAACAATGGAAAACCCTAAACATCCAAAAAACTAACCCTAGGAGATGAAGCGCCAAAACTGTGGGCCCCGTTTGGGTAAATTGGTACATCAACTTCCCAGGGTCGTAACTTTGGCATATGATCTCTGTTTGGCTCTCATAATACCTTGCTTTGAAGATCTCAAAGAGAATACTATAAAAAATTGGCAAGATAGTTTGGGGAATTTTCAGTCTCTCCATTTTCCCTAAAAACGTCGTTTAGGGCCTCAAAACGGCTCTGGAATTTCAAGACCTGAAAAAACTACCAAAAATAGTAAAATGTGCTACAAATAAGGAAACCGAAAACCTGAAAGAGACAGTTTTGGGAGTCCAAGTGGAATAGGCAGGTGTCCACCAATATCCACCTAGATCAAGCCTTCACCATAACCACTTCAATGTTATGTATTCCTTGACCAACGTACATATAGAGAGATAACACAAAACGTAATGTGACGCATAGAATAACCCAATTCAACAGTTCAGCATTCACCAATGCAAATCAATTGGAATGTGAACCTTATTTATTAGAGAAATTTCTTAATCTCCTCCTAGTGTACTTGTCCTTGCTAAAAAATAACTAAACACAGAACGAGGTCACAAGATTATGAGTGGAAATGAATAAGTGGAAAATTATAATCAAATATGGGTGGAAATGGAAGAATTTGTAGAGTTAGAGGCATGGGATAGTGTGAGAATAAAGTAGAATAGAAGAAAATACATTAATATTACCCATAGCTATTGTGTACACACCTTTTAAGTAATTTAAAGCAATAGTGTTACCATATAGCTAGATGTGGTTGAGCCAAGAATGCATAGTGAAAATATTCTACATACGCTATGCAAGCTATGACATATATTGACCACCAAATAATGGTCTGCTCCACTACTTCTAGACTTTTTCTTGCTTCATGCTTATGATTGACTTTAGCGTCCTTTCCAACCCACCTCACAACATTCAGAAAGCAACTGCTGGAGCGAGCCCATCTAATGCCACCTCTACTAATGAGAACTTAGAGAATCGATCTGATATGGTAGGAATTTTAAAACTCAACACCCATCAATTTTGGTGATATTTAAGAGTTATGTGATGGGTTACTACTGATAATGATTCATAGAAAAATTGTACTATGCATGCACAGTGCGCTTGAGGGGACTCGAACTATTGGCTTCAATCGAAGATCATTAAAATAGGAACAAATCTATGGAGAAATAATTCTTATCAACAAAATTTTATGTTGTCATTCATTTTGCTAGGTTAAAATCTGTCAAAAAGAGTGTAGCAAGACAATTCTTTACCTATACAAGCTAAGCTACATTCACAAGGTTAATGGGAATGAGTTCGTAGTCTTCAAATTCAAGAAAACAAAGAGGTTTCTAACAATGTAGTAGATGAGGTGAAATTTTGACAAGTTGAGATTTCAGTTAAGGAGGACAATGCATCTTCCAGGGTAGAAGAAATGCATCTGAGACCATTGTATAAGATATTGTTTCATGGGGAGTAGAGGCATTGAAATGTGTAGAGAGAGGGCAGAGAATATGGTGTTATCTCAAGTTGTAAGAGGTCACAGAATGGCATATGTGAGACATTCACAAAAAGTTGAATAATTTCTCAGTTGCATAAGGAAGGGCACTTAGGCCTACGCAAAACCAAAAAACTAGTGGTCACACATTTCTAAGGCCACAAAAATAGTGGCTCAAACATGAGAAGAGATGGAGTACGCTTCTTTTGGTACCATGTTAAACAATAAAAATTAATGGATAGGATATGAATTATAAACATTTAATGATTTTACTATTCGCAATGATATACATTTATTCATTTTCCATGACCATTGGATTCATCTTCCAAGGTTTCTTTGAATCTAATGACTCTTCATATTCCACATCAAAAACCCTTAGCGGATTAGGTGTCCAATGTGTAGTAACTAACGAAATTCACAACCTTATTTCCAGTAGTAGTAGCACCACTCTACACCATAACAGTGAGTGGTAAGAGCTTCCAGTGTGCAAAGGGTCAACAAAGGGCCTTTGAGGAGTTAAAGAAGAAAAATAGTCAAGCACATATTTTGACATTACCTAACTTGTAGTGGCCCTTCAAGGAGGAGATATATGTGAGTGGGTATGTTATGGGAGTAGTCTTGATGAAGGGAGGAAAGCATGTACGCTACCATTCTTAAGTATTTCATGGGGAAATTCTTAACTACCCTACCTATGATAAGGATCTCTATGACCTGGTGCAAGTTTTTAGAAGTGGAAACACTATCTAATGGGAAATGAGACAGTAACCCACAGAGATCACAACCACTACAATACCTTCAGATCTAGAGTAGGCTACAATTGACCAAGAATTACAAATGGATGGAGTTTTTACTATAGTTTCGTTTAGTGATCAAGTACATGAAGGGCAGCAGAAATTTGGATGAGATGCTTTCAAGGCTATCCACATCAAATATCATAGCTTTGGGAACTCTTATGCACATTGATCCTTTCACCCATGATAAATATAGAGAGGCATATGGAGAGGATGAGGACTTCAAGGAGTTGTTTCATCAATTGTAAAGCCAAAATCATGTCCACAATGGTGATAGCATAATTTGCTATCATCTCCATAATGGGTTCAATATACAGGTTAGATAAGTTATGTGTTCCTAAAGGTGAGTGATCACATTTTATCAGAGAGGCTCACATTCTCGAGGTTGCAGGGCACTTTGGTGTAGCAAATATAATGGCCAAATTGTAGAGATATGTGTCTAGCCCAAGACGTAAGAAGAGGTAGCTAGGTTCATAAGAGGATGCATGCTCTATTATACCAACAAGCCTAATAATATGAAACATGGTCTATACCATCCCTTGCATGTACCTAGTTATCCTGAAGAAAGAATTTCCATGGACTTTGTGTGAGTTTTACCATAAAGGAAGGGATATGACTACCTGTTTGTGGTAGTTGATAGTTCAACAAGATGTGCATTCTAATGCCTTATAGAATATTATTAGAATGCAAGAAGAAATGAACTTGTTTGGACAGCTATGGGTGCACTTCGGGTACCAAGGAGCATCGTTTCAAAGAGGGACACAAAATTTCTTAATGCATTTTGGACTATATTATGGGAGAATATTGACATGAAATTGAAAAGATCAACTATAGCATTCCATCCATAGAAAATGGGCAAACAGAAGTAGTCAATAGGAATTTGGTGAAACTTTTGAAGGGTTACAATTAGAAGTAGAAGCATCCAAAGCCTTGAGAAAAAAATCTAATATATACAAAACATTCTTATAAAATAATAGTCCACACTTTTATTGGTAAGTCCCCATTTAAAACTTGTTTTGGATATTTTCCACCTTCACCTTTGGATATTTCATTTAGAAAACCAAGATGAGTGAGGGAGGATCTTACAGGGGATGCCTTGGGGGGCAATATTGTTGAGAAGATCATAAAGTTCCATCTATAAGTGCAACAAATGTTGGAGTAGTCTTGGGAAAAATAAAAGGCTATGCATGATTAGCACAAATCAAATTAGTCATTCAAGGTGGGAGACAAAGTATGGTTACAATTGTATAAGGAGACACTATAGGGTCTTCGTAAGAAAATCAAGACTTTACGATATGATCCTTTAGAGATACTAGGGGAGGTGGGAGATAATTTCTATGGATTTATTATACCCTTGTACATGTACATTTACTTAGTGATGAATGTAGAAAATTTGAAACTCTACGAACCTTCCATGTTGGATCAAGAAGAGAAACATATCCTTCCTTCTGTAAAGGACCTAGCACCAGATGCTCAGGTAGAGTTGATAGAGGATAATGTTTTCCAAAATAGGTCTATAACTACAATATAGGAGTAGCATGACCTTTGGTGGATTGATTTGAGATGATAGATTCCATGTAAGGCTAAATGGTACACACGAGAGAAGGTAGAGGAAAAATTTCCTCACTTAATTTAGTAAAAGATATTTGGGACCAAAATACTCCCAAAATGAGGAGGTATGATCTGGATCATATCATTATATTACTTACCATCCATTTTTATGCTTTCAAACTAGAAAAATTAGAGGAACCCTCTCATCTGACCATTTTGACTAGTGGGTCCTAGTTTGATGAATTATGGTCTGAAACATTTTAGAAGTAGTTTGAGGCATCAAAAAAAAAAAAAAAAATGGGAAAAATTCACTAATTATCTATCCACCCCTAGTTTTATTCCACACACAAATTCCTTTCCAACAATGAAAAATTTGCCTCAATTGGAGCCTGTATGAAAAAATTATGCAACCCAGAAGTTGACGTTCCTATTTTGACCACCATGATTCGAGAGAATCCCACATAAACCCCCATTATTCATGGAAAATGGGTGAACCACATTATCATTATGAATAGTATTTTCGAATATTTGATGTTATTACTCTATTTAAGAGTTGAAGGACTCAAAATTAACCACCAGTAGGCTATCAATCTTGTGTTGTAACCGGTCCACGAGGAAGAAGACGGGTTCCATTCCATTCGAGTGCAGTTTATTCCATAAATTAAAAGAGTAGCTAAGATTGGATAGAAAGAGAGGTAAAATAGATATGTTTTGTGCACTATATCATCCCATGGGCCATAGGTTTCAATTCTTTGTACCTGCATATATTTACATTCAAATAAAAAGAGAGTCAAGCAACCTCACCTTCCAACTAGGTTTTCTCCCATAAGAGTTTCCTAGGTCATATCTTGTGTTATTTTTTGAGTGATTCTATACGTGCGTGTTCTCTATTTTCATAATTTAATATCTTTCATGCATAAGTATAAATCATTAATTAATGAATATATAAACCTAGGGAAAAATTAACCCTCATAGAGTAGATTTCCGATTTTCATTATATCTTTGTAGATCTATTGTGACAAATTGTCCAGCATAATGTCCATAGTAGTTTACATATTAGTGTTGAACTTATTTATATTGTTAGGGGTGGATAACTTTCCCACCATTTACCTTATTAATCTTGGATTCGTGAGAGAACTGTGTGAGGTTAGGCCCCCTAGACATGTGATGACAACTACAAATTCTCTATCGAAGAAGCTTATTCAAGGTAGTTGGAACTTCCACTTATGAATTTTATCTTGGTTTAGGTAAATATTGTTGAAATTCTAGTTGAAATATGTGGATACTACTGGTCACCCACCTATTCCATTGGCTCATAACACTATTTTTCTATTTTTGGCAATTTTTAGGTCCTTAACTTCTAGAGTTGTTTTAAGACCCTAAGCAACATTTTTTTAGGAAACAGGAAGACAATAGTTGAAAATCATACTTCTAAAATGGACTTTCCAATGGGATATTATGCACACTAAATGGAGATCATATGCCAAAGTTATGGCCCTAACAAATTGATGTTCCAACTTACCCCATCAAGGCCCAAAATATTTTGGTGCTTCATCTCCTAAGGTTAGGTTTTTGGATGTTTCAACTTTTCTCATTACTTATGTATGATAAAAATTCCTCCAAGCCTCATTGTAACACAATTTTGGAAGGCTCATCGTTGTCACATCTCTTCTCAAAGGTAAGCTACCACCATTAGAGCTAGTTTGTTTTCATTTTGCATATATACAGTTTCAGCATTTTCCACTTATTAATAGAAGTCAAGTTTCACTGTATCTCTATGTTTTGGTTATAAACATCTATCATTTCATTCCCTTCATAAATTTGAATCAACGGTATAGTCCTACAAAGGAGGGATAGTATCTAGAATATGGAATTAAGGAGGCACGATGTTCAAAGTAGTTGAGAGTGTTGTTGGGTTTTAATCATGTAATCAAAGTTCCTAACTTATTCCCTAATATTTTTCTATCAAATGCTTAATTCAATTATGATAATATAGGAAAATGTTTCATTTATTTTATATTTTCATGAATGATGAATTTCAGATATCTTGATTGGTGTGCATGATTGACAAATTCATTATGAGAAGTTTTGCACTATTAATTTGCTTGTGAGCATATAAGAAACTTGATTTAAGTGAAATGGTTTTTCCATTAGTACAAGAATGAGATATGAATGTGTCAACTATGCATACATATCTTGTTTGTATATCTTAGTATTATTATGATTTATCGAGATAATAATTATTCTTGTTTTTCAACTGCGCATAGATATCTTGCATGTTTGCACTAGTTTTATCATGACATATTAAGATAATAGTTGTGCTCATTTGTTGTGGGTGTATTATGTCTTAGTATATTGCTTAAGTTAATTAATTTAATCAATTTTAGTGTTAGGCATAATTTAACTATTCTACATTTTGTCTTTTTTGGTTGTAATGTGACAATATAATTTTTTGGTTACATTGTGATTTTTCATTGTTTAAAATGCATTTTTGAAGGCATAAAAGGATTCGTTTCTCTAAAAATCCTTGTGTTGCTTGGATTGTGAAAACTACATAAGCTCAAACTTATAATTCCAACAAATCATAATGGATTTTGAGTAAAATTGGCCAAAAAAAATGCCCAAAAAAAGGTCAAAACATAGAAGAGTTAGATTATGCATTTAATGTTATTGTTAATATAATTGATTTGTTCAGAGATAATGTGATTTATTAAGTTAAATAATTTAATGAGGTTAGTATTATTATTAATTTATTTTATTTATTTAGATTTTAATGAAAGTCGTGTTTGTGTGAAAGAGAGAGAGAGAGAGAGAGAGAAAGAGAAAGACATTAATTCATGTTGAAATTTGAAAGAATTATGCTTGGAATGGCTTAACTTTTATTTATTTAGGATAGGTTGCTATAGATATGTCAAAGGAGGTAAAGGATTTGCTTCTGGGGGGTATTTTTGAGGGAAGGTAGTGGAAGGAGGAATAAACAAAAAGATATTTGAGACATTCAATGCTCCAAGTTTTGGGAAGAAGGGATTTCAGTTTTGAGAGCGGGGGAAACAAAATCTAAGTGGATTGTGCCATGAGGCTTTGGTATTTTTGAATTAGTATTTTGATTTCATAATTTCGACACTTTGGCTATGGTTCTATTACTTTGGTTACAAAGTTCTAGGAAACTCTCAAGGTTTTCCTATAGCTAAGGAGCTGACAAGGCTATTCCTAGCCAGCTGGGAGGATAAACATCTAATTCAAGCAGTTTTGGGGAACATACAAAATAAAGAGACAACTAAGCAACACATGACTAATTCAAATATATTTGTAATGAACCACCCCACTTGCCCCAGTGGGGTGGCTACTACTAATAATCCAAATCCCCTTATGCTTGTTAGAGGAATGTTTTCTCTTCTTCATTTTTTCCTTACCATCAATATATATATATATATATATATATATATATATATATATATATTATATATATATATAAAGAGATATATATACACACCCATCACAATACCCTAATAGTCTCCACCGCCTTCCACTAGATTTGGTAGTCACATCTCAGGCGGGGAGATCAACGATTCACAATTGGATTTCATTAGGTCAATGCGCTCAGTCGTTAATGGGAAAGCACCCTAGCGCAATCATACTTTCATCCTAGAGTTCCAGGCCCTCATCTAATAGATCACATCACCTCCTCCCATCTGACAGTTAGTGTTAGTTGTGCCACCCTTTCCCTTCCTCCTTCCAATAACTCCATAGGGGGTGTTGCAAGTTACCTCCACCATTACATCCCCAATGATCTTCATCGTCCATTAACATGGTGGCCCCCACCAACATCACATAAACAATGTGCAACTTATGTTGCACATCCCTGCACATTTAAACAACGATGCCTTCGCCAGCTAATCTGATAGGGTAATGTGTGTGAGGTTTATGAGGAGGTCTCCCTCGGAATGGTCAGTAAGAGGAAATAGTTGATCGCCAAATCAATGACTCACGTTCAGTCTAATAGGGTCAAGCCCATTTCTAAACTTGCCGATGGCACCCCTCAGAAGCAAGTTCTTCTTTCCAGCAAAACCACAAGGGCTTCCTTACATGTGCATGATGTCAAGTTGGAGACCATTTCTCTGGCCCTTCCCATGGCGCAGATATGTCATGTCATCCTGATTTTTTCATCCAACACTCGCATATGAGCTCCATCTTGCACCTATGTGATGGAAACCACCGGGACACATGGGTTCGTGGGCCCTACTTCTGCCCACCCTTACTTCTTATTGGTCCACAAGTTATAGTGTCATTTCACCCTAGCGCAATATCGTGATAATACTTTCCTCCCACACTTCTTACACCTCTAGGGTGGGGACCATCGGGACACGTCATCCCGAACCTAACACCCCGCACTCCCATAACATATTCCTTATGGGATTCTAGGAGAGAACCCCCAGGTTTATGTGGATCAATGGACCACGCCTCAACTCGGCCATCGCTCCTAATTGGTCCATGGGGTTACAATTTTATGGGCCCCAGGACATTTAATCTCAGCATCGTGTCATCCTGCTCCTTTGGAATGAGCTTCCTTTTCCACTCGCATGATTGAATCCCAAGGGATGGGATCCCCCATGGGCTCCACTCCAACCAATGGGATGGTCTCCCACCTCTAAATTGTGAACCTAGCTAGCCCAGTGTCCAATCATCCCTATTGCCCCTTTACACTACAGTAAAGGTATATTCTCTAGGTTGACTTGCTTGATGGCCCACCTCTCATCCAATGGAAAAACTGTTAGGCCTACATGTCTACCAATGGACCTCGGCTTATGTCACCCTGCATGCTCTTAGTGATGCTATATAAGAACTCCAGGATATGGCCCTGGACCATGTCACCCACCTTTTCCCTATCATAGTAAGGCGTAATTTCATCAGCCAATGCATGGGTTCCATGGTTAGGTCTTCCTCGGGTCAAAGGATAAGGTTTACTTGATTAAAATATAAGTTTAATTTTTCTCCCACCTTCATTACAATGCGGCTCACATTTTTTCTCTTCCACGGCCCAAACAAGGAAAACTTACTAGATCTCTAGCAACCTACTCAATCTTGGTCCTAAGGGTTATCACCAGAGCTTGCCCCCTTTCTTTGTATATCACCTTTTGCTAGCCACTTTAACCATGGCTCATCCACAGTGGTTTTGCAACATCATGATTTGCGCCAACATTCAGTTATGATCATTATGGTTTATTTAAGCACCTAACAGCACTACCCCTCCTGAGATTACTAACTATTTTCATGTCCATGGGATTCATAAGACACCATAAGGGCCACATGAAGATTGGAATTCTTAGAAGGGACGAAGGAATCCTTTTAAAGTATTTGAATGTGGAAAGGTTCCTGATGGACATGCATATGATGGATAAGTTCTTGGGCCCTCAAGTGTTTCCAGCTTTGGGATAGGGAGTTCTAGGCATGCATGCACTGGTGATGTTTTATCTACCCCAGCTAAGAACTTGAAGTGAACTCCTGAAGGGCCTCCACCTCTCTTCCTACACACCAAGAGCACCATGCTTCAAAGTGACCTAGCTAGTAGCACTAAGGTGCTTGACCTTCGGGACTGCTAAAAATGCAAGGTTGTAGTAGCCTCTATTATAGAGTCACCAATTCTTATAGTTTAAAAAGTAAGTCATCCTTAGCATTAAACGATGCCACATGAATTGTAACATGGGCTTGTAAAAAAGTGGTTTATATGTTGTTTATTGTTATGATTTTGAATTAGGTTCTTTATATACCATTTCATTACCTTTATCATTGAAAATTATATTAATCATTCATATGCATAAAAGGAACATAATCCATGTCCCTGTGACTTATGCACCATTTCAATCCATAAATGTAAACACATGTTAAATATGCTTATAAGCACTAGTTCAAAGTAGAAATGCAAATGCATACAGTGTTCTTCTCCACCCAAGCACAAATTTGGAATCCAAAGGCCAATTTCCTCCACCCAAGAATGTCAAGGGAGTCCAGAGAAGAAAGTTTCCACCCCCAAACAAAATAGAGTGGTTCCACCCACTGTGGGGAATCAAGAACCCACTATAAAAACCATACAGCGAGAAAGGTTTCAGAGGTCCTCCATCTAGGAATCCAATAAATAATCCTCCACCCCATCCATCAAGGGAATCCAAATAAATCCTATCTCCACCCTTTGGGTATATAGGGAATCGAGAAGCCTTCTTCCTCACCAAGGAGATACCTTCTTCATCTAGTCTTCCCAACCAAAAATGAGATCAGAGTGTTCTCTTTTCTTCTCTTCTGCAAAAATCCTTTTGTTGCTCCTCTCTTCTTCTGCATTATTCTCTATTGAATGGAAATTGAATCATCCTTTTTCACTATGGCTTCCTGAATGGAGTTTGAAATAATGCCTTGAGTGAGATTGAACCCTCTCTATATTTTCCTTTGTTGTCTGCATAGTCTTATAGCTCCATTAATTCTTGTCATTTTTCCTCGTAATGTTTCTTCAAGCAACATGGGCATGTCTACTTCTCTTGAAGCCCAATTTAATTCAGGTAACTAGCTTATTAAAAGCACATCAGCCAGCCTTTAACGGATCTCAATAATAGTATAGTTTCTTGCACAAGGAAAGCTTATACATCCTGAGCGGGTTGTTGGAAAATAAGAAAGGCAGAAATATTTTCTTATATAGATAATTACTTGTGATTCTTTTATCTTTATGTTCTTATTTTATCTTTTAGTTCATCAACAAATTACCAGAAACAATAGCACAAAGACACCAGATGTAGGCAAACAGCCAGGGAAAAACCCCTATCTAGGGGAAAACCCAGTCAACAATTCATCCCTCAATAGTTTCACGAGATAATATGTTGGCTTTTTGGGGCCTAACCCTGGTTTGGAGTTAATTTAGCCAAACAAATCCCTATACTATTGGCCCTTTCGGCAATAGTCCACGGAGCGTAGGCTGAGGTCTAACCCGAAGCAATATGCGGGGATATTGGAACCAAGTTTCCACACCCTTGAGATGTCTAAGGGGTGGATTTAATCCAACTGTGAAGACCTTTGTGCATGTTACTTCATGCACATTCTTGACCCATAGGGCCTTCACGCCCTATTATATTCGCCTTTGCACAGCCCTAACCTAGAGTTGTGCAGCTTTCGCACTGCTGGAGCAGTGATCTGCACTCTTTCCCCAAGTCACACCATGGGTCTTACTTATCTTCTTATAACAGTTAATTATCTTCCCATAAACATATACCTTATATTATATTCACTTACTCAGCACATTTATATAAGTTCACATAGTAAATAAACAATAAACTTGCAATTCATACCCAATATACTTCAATGCATAAAATAGGAAAGGATACACATAAATATGGAAAAACTTATCTTTGTTAATGCTTCCAATGGTTACAGACTCAAACTTCCATGCGCACTCAGCTACAGGGGTCCATGCACTCAGTTGCGGACTACTAGGCCTTTGCACACTCAGTTGCAGAGCCTTCTCCTACTCTACGACCCATAACTAGACCTTACACTTCAGATACTCTGCTATGCTTATATTCCATGATCATCAATTCATTCGATCCATCTCTTTTTAACTACTTAGAGCCTCACTCTATTTATACAATCCCATGGTCCATGGACCATGGGTAGATCTCTCAGACCGACATTACATTACCAAAATGAGGGCGGAAAACCCTATGACTCTATTACAACTTCACGTTGTGCGCCCACAAATCGCGGAGTCTTTACAATGGACTTAGTCAAAACTTGGGCTTTGAGCCCCAAAACTTGTGTTGGGGGGATCCCATGCCCAACAAGCCCCCAACACAAACATCGTGACTTGCCCTTGAGTCACTCTATCGATGCAGAGATCTTCACGTGGAGACCTCCCAAATCTGCTCGGACTACTGTAAGGTTTGCAGCGCACTAAGCGGTTGCCTGTTGTATCTCTTGTACGTGTTGTTCCAAGATCACGGTGTTGGAACTGCTCCCTTGTATTTGTTCCTGTGTCCCCTGCATCTACTTATAGTCCTGCGCCTTCTTTCAGCTACCTAAAGCGCGAAGACTATGCTTCTGTTGACCAGTCAGATAGCCAGGCCACCCATGTATGGCTTCAATCGACTGCCATTCACTTATCCTGGGAAAGGTTCTCCATTTAGCTTTACCAGCTGCACCGTGCCTCCGTCGGTGACCTCCTTAACATATGGTCCCACCCAATGCATTCTGAACTTTCCCGAGAATTTATCAAACTTATTTTCATATTGTAACACTAAATCATTGACCTTGAAGGTCCGCAACTTAATATGTCGATCGTGTCAGGCCTTTTCGCACTAATTTTGTACCTGCTAATGGAATCTAGCCAAAAATCGTTCCTCTTCGTGTTCCTCCAACTGCGCGAGCCTCTCCTCCAGGGCTCCATGTTCCTTCATACCTGTGAGCACTGCTATAGGTAGACTAGGCACAATATACTCCATTGGCATTATGGCTTCCACACCGTAGACCAACCAGAAAGGTGTCTGTCCCATCAGTTTCTTGTAGGTTGTCCTATAAGCCCATAATATTGTAGGTACGCATAGGTCCCAATCACTCTACTACAAATTATATACCTTATTCAGTGCTTTGCACACTTCGTTAAAGGCTTGTACATGGGTAGCCTTCTGCACACCCATTCTTTCCCCAGTTCGTTGTCCCAACTGGAGGGACTATTCGTGCAATTGCCTCATCAATACCTGCTTATTGACCTGTTCCCAAACGCGAATTCCATGTGCGTCTATGCAATTTTTTCAGCATATGCCTATACCCATCTTGATAGATGCACCTGTGGACCATTCCATCCATCATACTTGTCTTTTAGACGCTTCTGAGGCTTCTCAAAATGCATGCACATCATTCTTTTGCATTCGAACAAGTCCTCAAGTCTTCCTTTGTTTGTACCACACCACCTCGCAGGCATAGCACGTGGTACCCATTTCAAAGCCTCCACACGTTGCCTTTCTGGCACTTCTCTTTCAAATATGTTTAGGAAAGAATCTACCTCACTTAACCCATCATAAGTAGGCAGATCCTTTACTTCTGTCGATATGCAGGGCAAAGGTCTTGTCATCATATTACAGTTTAGCGTGGTCACCTTGTGCAACTAGTTCTACCATCACTCTATTTCCTCATCATAATATGATGTATAGGAGTTTTCATGCTCCCATGAGATTCGTCTATCCGCGATGGGATTTACCCAATCTTTCTCTCACGCGGTTATCTTGTAGATGCAGTCCAAGTCGTCATTGCTTTCATAGTCACACACTGGCTCCATGTAGCATGATCCTTCTGCAAGGTCCAAAGGTACAACTACGCGCATATACTTTTTCTCAAAAATAATCTTGCGCTTCTTTAGATTTATCACCCCATTCATGTCAGTGGCCCGATTTATTCCTAATAGTGTGGGGTAGGGATTGTTGTCATCCATAATCTCTATCACTTCAAAGTCTGCTAGCGTGCTTTCCCCTTCAATATCCATGGTGATTCCCTGCAATCTTCCCATAGGTATGATCTTTTACTAGTTCGCCATTCACAGCTGGATAGGAGATCATTGTAACGTAGGCCTTCCCATGCGCTCCCATGTCTACTTTGGCAAAACGTTCACATTTGATCCTAAATCTAGAATCACTTGGTCCATCTCATATTCTCCAATTTTCGCGGTCAATCTCATTTCTCTTCCTGTCCTCGTCACATGCTTTCCAATCTTCCAGACTATGTGGGTTTCTCCTAGCGTGGTCCTAGCACATATATTTATGAGTTCCTGCAATCCCTTTACGGCCTTTCCGTCGCACAGTAGCTTCATGAACATTTCTAGGAATGTCGCGAGCATCGATGGGTCCTTTTCTAGCTCTGGTCTATCTTTGTTTCCTGAAGGGGAGGCATCAGCGAAGCTCTTCCTAGCTTCCATGAAGGTTTCCTTGGTGCGCTTCAAATCAAACTCTGGTTCTTTCATCGGGGCCTTGTGAACCCAAGTACTATCTTTAGGATGCTTGACTTTATCATCCCCTGTCGTAATTCCACTTCAGAGCACAATGTTCACATTGGGGTCTTCCTCTTGCCACTCAAACCTCATCATCAACAGGTTCTGAGTTAGGGGAGGTTGGAGTGCTCCCTTGTCGTGTAGCCTTACTATCAGTGTGGGACAATCCTCTATCTCATGATCAAACAAGGTACAATACAAGCATGATGGGC
This sequence comes from Pinus taeda, assembly GCA_000404065.3. Lineage (NCBI taxonomy): Eukaryota > Viridiplantae > Streptophyta > Pinopsida > Pinales > Pinaceae > Pinus > Pinus taeda. The sequence continues at coordinate 79,686 of APFE031731850.1, forward strand.
TCGTTGGATTCATACAATATAATGTCCTGGCCCCCCACAATTGTAACATATCCATTGTCCGCAACCTCTTCCAGGTTCTCCTCCACCTCACCCTCATCCACGCCCCTGAAATCTAGTTCGCTTCACTCCTATGTTCTAGTCAAGGGGCTGTGTTTCAGCCTCAACTCTGTAGGTGGGATTCCTATCCATCATCAGCTCTTAGCTTCTATAGGTGTGCTCATCGTGTCCTACTGATCTAGGGAAATTATAGAACAACTATTGTGAATTATGCATGTACTTATACGACAAATGGCAGTTGTCTATAGCATGCTTTCCTCCTATTTGACAAATCGTGCAACACAAAGTAGGTGCCAGGCTAGTTCCTGCTTGGGCCTCTGGTCTTAATGGCATCGGTCCTCCTCCCGCGAGTTTATTCGCGAACACTGGGTAGTGGTCCTTGCCATGACCCTGACCCTTATATTTAACACACCATACCTCTTCACACACTTCCGAGCGAGCTGTCCTGTCTTGTTTCATACTATGCATCTCAAGGCATAAGTTTCTCAACTGCGCGTGGATCTGCTAAAATCCTAGGTTAGGATCTTTTATCAAGGTCTCATGCAAGCTCATCGCAATCTCCAAGGCCTCTGCCTAAGTTGTTAACCTTTGTTGTCACAGTGTGTTCCTCAAATGTGGTGTTACCGATGCTACAAACCATTCGCGGTGTTGTCCATCTATCAAGGTCATATTAGCTTCGCGAATTGTGCACTGCAGTCTCTGATCTAATTCCTAGGGTGTCTCACTTGGTAGCATTGTGATATCCTTGAACCCAATGATCGACTGTGCCTTTGAATTCGACCTGTTAAATTCTCTGTTCAACGTAATTTGGATATCTGCAATCCCTGCATCTGGATTTTCATTAGAGTGCTTAATATACCATGTCAGTGCGCGATCCTGAAAAGTACTGACCAACGTTGCTTTCTTTATATTGTCATCCGTAACTCCCTATGCTTCCCATGCAGCTTTTATCACAAACCAAAACTGGTCCGAATCTTCATTTCCTACTCCCTTGAACACTGGAAACTTTATCACACTTGCCATATTGACACGCGGTGGTGGCGGAGGTGGTACGGGTGAAGATGGGGGTGAAGGCGGTGAAACTGGTGGTAGTGTGGGTGGGGGTGGTATGTACAAAATCCTCTGCCTTATCAAATTGATTTCACTTCTTGGTGACACCTTTGTGAGCTCTTCCTCTTCCTCTCATGGAGGTAAAATCAAGGGGCTAGATTCTAGCTCTGCGCTACCTTCATTTCTGTAAATTTTCGCACTTGGCGTAGCCCCAAACATAAATGTATTCGCATAATCCGCTTTTCACAAAAAAGCATTTTAATCCAAGTGTTCAGAGACTTAACGTACTTATCTCGCAATCCTTTGAGGAAGTGTCGCTCTACCTTGCTATAGTTGACTAAAGTATCTACCGTGAACTCAGTAATGAATCCTCCTATAATTCGATCAAACCAGTGATCAACAACATGTGCGATCTTATCCTCTGATGCTTATATTTTGTGTACCAACTCTGGGGTCCACACAATAGGATTGTCGAGCTTACACCTTCCTTGGCTATCTGCTAACATCGTGATCCACTCATACAACTCAGTAGGGAAAGATGCGAAGAAAATTTCGTGGATCTTTGTGCACAGGTAGTATTTTAACCACTCTTCTTTTGATAGTTGGATATTCCTATTCTTCTGCGTCGCGAACTCGTGAATTCTCATGTCCAACCAACCTTCAATTTCTTTCTTAGTTGGATTCCAATGATATGACATCAAACATCTCTATGAGCATTCCAGTCCCGACAACGGAACCATTTGGTTGCTTGTTGGGGCCTGACCCAAGTTTGGATTTAATTTAGCCAAACAAATCCCTATATTATTGGCCCTTTCGGCAACAATCTGTGGAGCGCAGACTAAGGTCTCACCCAAATCAATATGGGGGGATGGTAGAACTGGGTTTATACACCCTTGAGATGCTTGAGGGGTGGAATTAATCCAACTCTAAATACCTTTGCGCAGGTTACCTCACACACTTTCCTAACCCTTAGAGCCTTTGCACACTATTATATTCGACTTCGCACAGCCCTAACCTGGGGTTGTGGGGCTTTCGCGCTACTGGAGTAGCAATCTGCACTATTTCCCTAAGTCACATTGTGGGTCTTACTTATCTTCTTATAAAAGTTATTTATCTTGACATTAATAGATACCTTATATTATATTCACTTACTCAGCACATTTATGTAAGTCAGCGCAGTAAATAAATAGTAAACTTGTAATTCATACCCAATATACTTCAATGCATAAAATAGTAAAAGAGACACAGAAATATGGTAAAACGTCTCTTTATTAATGCTTTCAATGGTTACAGACTCAATTTGTCTTGCACACTCAGTTGTAGGGGTCCGCACACTCAGCTGCAGACAACTAGGCCTCTGCGCACTTAGCTGCAGAGCCTTCTCCTACTCTACGACCCACAACTAGACCTTACACTTCAGATAATCTACTGTGCTTCTATTCTATGATCATCAATTCATTCAATCCATATATTTTTAAATACTTAGAGCCTCGCTCTATTTATACAATCCCATGGTCTGCAGACCATGGGTAGATGTCTCAAACCAACATTACATTACAAAAATGAGGGCGAACAATCCTATGACTCTATTACAACTTTACGCTCTTCTCCCACAAATTGTGGAGTCTTTACAATCGACTTAGTCAAAATTTGGGCTTTAAGCCCCAAAACTTGCGTTGGGGGGATCCCACGCCCAACATAATCCAAGACTCTTGACCTAGACAAAGACTTCCTCCACACCAAGTCATCCCTCTCTTTCCTCTTGCAGATAATAGCCCTTCAACAACAACTTTGACCTAGCAGCAATAGCTAGTAGCAGCAACTTCGACCCAGCAACTGGAAACAACTAGCAGCAACAACAACTTTGACTTGCAACAAAGACTTTGATCATAGATGGCCCAAAACTTCGATCTTAATGTCTTCTTCCTTCCTTCCAAATTTCATACCATTTTCCAACTCTTTTCCAACTTCGCACTTTTTAGTTGCCTTGGCTTGTATGTCAAACTTGTGTGTCTCAAATGAATTCCATTGCATTGTATTTATAGCCTTCTAGTGAGGTTGAATTACCCATTTGAGGCTGACTTGATCTCCTTGAGGCCGACTTGGTGTGGAGAGGAAAAATAGCATATTTGACTGAATATTAATTATTTTTACATGATTCAAAAGGCCAATAAGGGTCTCTTTGAATGGAAAATGACTCTAATGACTCATAATAAATCCTAGAAGTCCTCAATGGGGATTTGATCTAAAACATGATGACCCAAGCATAGAACCCATGCTTAATAATCATAATAATAAAAAAAATAAAAAAATAAAAATTGTCTTCATTATTTTGATAAATATATTTCATTGTAACTCAAATAAATCTATGAAGACCGAACCTAATTACATATTTCAATAGTCCCTCTTAACCAGGGAGCTATTCATAATAACAAGTACAAGGAAGATCTCAAAACACATGAACCATGAAGAATTTAGGCACAACGATGCCATGAACTAGATTCCCGTCTAGGGAAATCTATCCAAGGTCCTTCAATAATTTAGGCACTCACAGTGCCACGAACTAGATTCCTGATCAGGGAAATCTATCTGGGTTGGACTAAGATAGACTAAAGCTTTCATCCAGTCTAGGTACCCATAGGATTACTTGTTAACCGTCAACCAAGGGATCTAGGTGTGTATCTGAGGTCAAAGCTCTATGACCAACGCCACCCTCCCTACTTTGAGATCCAGACATCAACACAAATTTTCAGCCAAATTTCCTCCAAGGCAATGTCTCTTACTGTTGGCTTGTTGGGACCTGACCCAGGTTCGGAGTTAATTATCCAAACAAATCGCTATACTACTAGCCTTTTCGGCAACAGTCCGCGAAGCGCAGACTAAGGTCTTACCGAAGTAGTCTGGGGGATGCTAGAACCAGGTTTACGCACCCTTGAGATGTCTAAGGTGTTGATTTAGTCCAACTGTGAATGCCTTCACGCAGGTTACTTCACGCACTTTCCTGGCTTGTGATGCCTTCGCGGCCCTATTATATTCATCTTTGCACAACCCTAACTAGGGGTTGTGGGGCTTTCACACTGCTAGAGAAGTGATCCACGCTATTTCCCCAAGTCACACTGTGGATCTTACTTATCTTCTTATAACAGTTATTTATCTTTGTGTAAACAGATACTTTAGATTGTATTCATTTATTCAACACATTCATAGAAAGTCGCGCAGTAAATAAACAATAAACTTGCAATTCCTACCCAATATACTTCAATGCATAAAACAAGAAAAGATACATAGAAATATTGTAAAACTTCTCTTTATTAATCCTTCAGTCGGTTACAGACCCAACCTAACCTGCACACTCAGCTGCAGGGGTCCGTGCACTCAGCTGCAGAGCCTTCTCCTACTCTACAACCCAAGGACACTGACTCTACACTTAGACTCAATGCCTCCTTCTTAGATCTTCCATTGATTCCTTCTTCTCTGTTTTTTTCTTTTACACTTAGAGCCTCGCTCTATTTATACAATCCCATGATCCGTGGACCATGGGTAGATCTCTCAAACCGACACTACATTTACAAAAGTAAGGGCGAACAACCCTATGACTCAATTACAAATTCACACTCCACACCAACAAATTGTGGAGTCTTTACATCAGACTTAGTCAAAACTTTTGGCTTTAAGCCCCAAAACTTGCCTTGGGAGGATCCCATGCCCAACACTTACACACAAAGCCTCAATACTCCTGATTATTCCAATCAGCAGCAAATCATCCCCGATAAAATAGATCAGTAACAAATCTCTCTCTTGTAACTAGCATGCTATAAAACCTCTAAGAGATTAACATGTACAAACACAACCCCAATCAATAACAAATTTTCAAATGTACACAAGTAAACACAAACCTCCAACATCTTTCAAACAACTAGATGTTGCTTCTCAATTTATCACAGTAGGGCTTTCAAATCAATCTTGACAAGGGATTCCTCAAGCATACATCTTCCTCTTCTACTTCACATGTAGCAACATATTCTACAATCAGATCTTGCTTTCTATATCTCAGTAGCCCCTCATAATTCCTTCTCCAATTTCTTCTTTCAAGGTTTCCATCATGACTATGATATGCCCTCCCTCTCAACTAGTGAGATTCCTTTCATCCAAGCTCCCTCTTAACTTAGGGAGCTCAACTTCTTGTCTTCAACATTGGAGAATCTTTCATGGCTTCCATCCTTCTTATCGAAGTTATCATGACCATGATCACTCATATAACTTTCTTCATCATGCTTATCATATCATCTTTACTTACGAATGTCTTTACCATATTGAAGATTATGTATCTGCATAGCTTAGATTGCAAGTACAACCAAATTTATAGAAGCGTGAAGTTAACTATATCATAATCATATAATAAAGGAAGCATTATACGTTAGAAACCAAATACCTAAACTTAGTTAGGTTCACAAACAACAAGAAATGCATACTTTTATACGTCAACTACATGCTAGGGTTTTGTCATAAACCCTAGATTTCATCGTCAAGACTTTGAGTACCTTAATCAATATAACAACCTTCATTATATCTAGGGCTTCAATATTTCTTCTAGAGACATGACATACCTTACTACAATATATTTCAATAATTAAAATCTTTTCAAACGAATTTATTTAACAACTTTAGCATTCATATGTCTAGACTTCACTAGGATTTAGTGCAAGGTCTTAGATGTCATACATGAGCCATTAAACTTCACCAATCAAAACCAACCACAACTCAATTTTCAGATTTCAATAATCTTTCATAGAACTCAGATTATAACACTTGACATTAGATATTAGATAATTGAACTTATACTAAGGTTTAGTTACAAAACCCTAGAATTAACAAAAACTATCATCCTATAATCATACTTTGACTAGGGCTTAGTTATAAACCCTAGGACTCATGACCATCAAAAATTAGGTCAACACATATATCTAGGATTACATTATCATGCAGAAGCATATCATATCATGTGTTAGTCAAACCTAGTGACACAAATATCAATATGTTATATAACAAACTTGATCAGACTATGGTTTTTGATAGGACAAACACACATATACCTAGGGTTTCATTCCTATGATAGTATAAGGGTTTTTCTTATACACCTCACCAAACCCTATGTTGATGGTTTCAATACATAAAATAACAAACCCTAATTTATCAATACTTAAAATGTTTGGGATTTTAGACATCACCATTCAATCCTAACAAGTTAGGGTTTCCATAACCATACCAAAACCCCAAACATGGCATCATTAAAGCATCAAAAATTTTCTTTAGACTTCATCAATAACCCTAAATAGGCAAGGGTTTTACTGATTATCCTTGGCATACTCTTGAGTTAGGGTTTTTACAAAGAACCTTTATAGGGTTCCACAAGAATAATCAAAGATATGAGGAGGGTATATTTATCTAATGATGAATCACCCAATCAAGATTATGTATGATTCAAGAGATATAGACACAATAATGTTAGTAATCACAAATAAATATACCTTTATCATGAAGAGAGAAAAATGTATAGTCTAAGGCATACCTTTTATTTCTTAACAAACCTTGTTACCCCAGTGTTTTGTCTTGTGATACCTTCTTGCATAATTCTTGAGTCTTCAACAAATTTTCCTAAACAAGGAAAATATGAATAGAAATGTGATTATTATTTAATGCAAACAAACATGGATAAGTAAGGAAAACCAAAAATGAAAAGGTAATAAGATACTTATCTTTGGAAGTTGATGAGGGCTTCCTCCAAGCTTGAGAGATACCTATAACCTTATAAAAACAATTCAAAAATGTTTTTCCAAAATATGTTAAACCTACAAATACTAGAAATCAAAATTGAAATAACTAAAGCTTAGAGAAAAGGACTTAGTAGTGTAAGTACCTTATAACTAATTCTTCGTATTTATTCTTCTTTGGAGATCCTTCTTCAACAATATTAGGTTGGTCCCTGCTCCTTTTCTTGTTCTTCGGATTGTCAAGACATTCACTTTTATAATGACCCATTTTATGACATTGGTAGCATTCTATTTTGGACATGTCTACCTTCCTTCTTGGCCCTTTTGACTTCTTGAAGTTTCCTTTCTTGTGATAAGTGGAGTATGCATTTGAAACTTTTTCTTCTTCATTACTGGATACTAATGACATTATCATCTCTTCTTGGTTGTGGGAGTTCCATAATTGTTCAAATGATGGATTTTATTTCCAGTTGTTGAGTCCTGAAGCAAAATCACTCCATGTAGGTGGAAATCCCAATAATGTAGTGATTACTAGCTTTTTTATGGTATAATATCATCTATGGCTTGAAGTTAATCTCTAATTATAGATATTATTACAAAGAAGGAATCCACAGTGTCATATTTTTTCATTTTTGTGGTCCTTAATTCATTCTTTAGACTTGCTACTTGGTCGATGTTATTGATAGTGAACAATTTTGATAAGGCTTCATACATTTCTTGAGCATGGTCTATGTTGGAAATGTATGGGGCATGATTGTCTTTTATGCCTTCTACAATCAGTGTCATAGCCAATATTTATGACTCTCTATACTTCACATTATCTGCATCACTAGATCCTTTGGTAGGTTTCTTCACTTTTCCTCTCACCAAATCTAAGAATTTGTTCTTTTCAAGAATGAGATCAATTCTTTTCTTCCATGCCCTATAATTTGATGCTCCTTATAATTTATTCTCTCCCTTTATTTTGTTAAACATTTTCCTTAAAGGTAGTAAGTTTCTTTCCTTATAATATCTCCTTATATGATCCCTTGCTCAAAACTTTTGAGGTTTCTTAGACTCCTTTTAGTGGATCCTCAAACTTCCTTTTTCCTCCTTCACCTTAGCTCTAATAACATGTTAGAAAATCAGAAAGGAAGAAATATTTTTTATATATATAATTACTTGTGAATCTTTTATCTTTATGTTCTTCTTTTATCTTTTATTTCATCAAGAAATTACCAACAACAATAGCACAACGACACCAGATGTGGGCCGATAGCTAGGAAAAAACGCATATCTAGGGGAAAACCTAGTCAACAATTCTTCCTTCAATGGTTTCATGAGATAATCCAAGACCCTTGACCTAGAAAAATACTTCATCTACATTAATTAAACCCTATCTTTCCTCTTGTAGATAATAACCCTTCAATAACAACTTCGACCTAGTAGCAGCTTCGACCCAGCAACTGGTAGCAACAACAAATTTGACTTGGCAATAAAGACTTTTATCTTCCTAGATAATCCACTAGAGTGAGATATAGATGGCCCAAAATTTCTATCTTTATGTATTCTTCCTTCCTTCTAAATTTTGTACCCTTTTCCAGCTCTTTTCCAACTTTGCACTTTTTAGCTGCCTTGGCTTGTAAGTCAAACTTGTGTGTCTCAAATGAATTACACTACATTGTATTTATAGCCTTCTAGTGGGGTTGAATTACCTAAGTGAGGTCGACTTGATCTACTTGAGGCCGACTTAGTGTGGAGAGGACAAATAGCATATTTGATTGAATATTAATTCTTTTTACATGATTCAAAAGCCCAAGAATGGTCTCTTTAAATGTACAATGACTCTAATGACTCACAATAAATCCTATAAGTCCTCACTGGGGACTTTGACCTAAAACATGATGACCCAAGCATGAAACCCATGCTTAAATAAGTCATAATAATAATAATAATAATATTTTTCTTCATTCTTTTGATAAATATATTTCATTGTGACTCAAATACATTTATGAAGACCAAACCTACTTACATATTTCAACATAGGTAACCTCCTCAACTCTGGAAGTTGTGTCCCTTTCACTCAGCCCATTCTAATATATTTTGTAAAAACATTTATATTGCATTCTCATGAGGAAAACCAGGTTGGGTTATCGCAAACCCCTCCCCCCTGAGGGAACACCATCCTCAGTGATCTTTTTCTCATATGCAACAATAAACAAAAATAAAACACATTGTTTCATGGAGCTTTATATGTACATCTCTATACAATATTTACAAACATATACACATTTTCTTCAACCAGTAAACAAAAATTGATATGTTTCTCTCATGGAGTCATCCATTTTCCAAGTGGCTTCCTCTGGCCCAAAGTGCCTCCATTACATTTTGACTTGCTAGATGACTCGATTTTGAAGCATGGGACTCCTTAGGTGTATAATACACAATGGCTCTCACTGGAAATATCCCTCTAATTCCACCTGTAGCACATACCAATGAATCACGTGATTAGAATCCTTCACATATATTTTAAGCAAATAAACATGGAAAAAAATATGAACTTTAACTGAGGGAGGTAACGCTATCCCATAGCCCATTGTTCCAATCCTTTCAAGGATCTCGAAAGGCCCAAAATATAGTGGTGTAAACCTGGCACATTAACCAATCCTTAAGGAACTCTTCTTGGGTTTGATCCTCAAATAAACATGCTCCCCTGCTTGGAACTCTTTATGTACCCTATGTTGATCTGCATACCTCTTCTTCCTATCCTGTGCAACTTTCAAATTTTGCTTGATGATATGAATGTGTTGCTTCATTTCCTTGAGAATATTAGGCCCAACAAGGACCATGTTCATTAGATCACTCCAGTTAATATGAGTATTAAAAATCCTCCCATACAATGCCTTAAATGGACTCATATTTATGGATTCCTTGTATCCATTATTGTATGAAAACTCCACAAGTGGAAAGTACTCCTATGACTTCTTAGGCTAATCCATCAAATACATCCTCAACATGTCCTTGAGAATCCTATTTTTCCTCTTTGTTTTGACATTTGCTTGTGGATGATATGTCTTACTAAATGCTAACTCAGTCCCCAAACCTGCAAACAGTTCCTTCCAAAACCTTGAAGTGAACTTAGCATTTATGTCTGAAATAATTTTCTTGGGAATTCCATGCAATCTCACAATCTCCTTTATGAATATTTGTTCCACTTCACTACCATAATTAGTGGATTTGACTACCACAAAATCAGCTACTTTGCTTAATCTATCAATAACTACCATGATTGCATCATGTATCCTAGATATTCTAGGAATACCTATGATAAATCCATAGATATTAACTCCCATTTTCGCTCTAGAATAGGAATGGGTTGTTGCAATCATACTGGATGCTTGCATTCAGCCTTTACTTGTTGACATTATATTCATTTAGCCACAAAATTAACCACTTCTTTCTTCAAATTTGACCAGTTGTAAAACTTTTAATGGTTGCAAGGGTCATTTGGTACCCTCGATGGCCTAAATAAGGCTTGACATGGAACTTTTTCATTATAATCCTTTTAATTCATCATTGTTTGGCACATAAATTATGCTCTTGAACCTAATTAGGTTGTCATAAGTGAGATGATATTCCTTCTCCCCGCCATATTGTATCATATTTTCTTTCATTTTTGATATTTTACATCATGTTGTCATGCACCCTTAGCCCTTTATACTAGGTATTTTTTGTACAATCTTACAGCTACCAAGTGATTTCAGTTGAATCCTCCTACTAAGTGCATCAACAACCCTATTTTCTTTGCCTTTGATATACTTGATCTCAAAGTCAAACTTGCTAAGTATGACCATCCATCTTCCATGTCTTGTGTTTAGCTCAGGTTGTTCAAACAAATAATTAATCCCACTACGGTCTATCATAAGTGTACATTTTCTGCCAAGGAGGTAATGCCTCCACATTTTCAATGCATGAATGATGATAGATGACTCTAGGTTATGAGTCACATAATTTATCTCGTGCTCATTTAAATTCCTTGATTGATAACAGAGTACATGTCCTTCTTGCATCAAGACTCCACCGAGCCCTTCCTTGCAGGAATCTATCCACACCACAAAATCCTTGTCAAGATCTAAAATCCTCAACATTGGTGCATTTATGAGAAATTGTTTCAATTTCTCAAAACTTATTGCACGCTGAGCTATCCACTCAAACTTCGTTCATTTTCTCAACAAGGATGTGATAGGATGCCCTATCTTAGAGAATTTTTTGATAAATCTCCTATAATAACCAGCCAATCCCATGAATGATATGAACTCATTCACATTCTTTTGCGTTGGCCACTCCATTATAGATTTGAGCTTCTCTGGATCAACTGAGATCCCTTCCTTGGAGACAATATACCCCAAATAATGTATCTATGACTGGAAAAAATCACACTTGTTGAGATTTTCATAAATCTTGTGTTCCCTTAGCAATTGTAGCACTGTAGCCAAATGTTTTTCATGCTTTTCCTTTGATTTTTAGTATACTAATATGTCATTAACAAACACTATGACAAAATTTTCCAAATAAGTATGTAGCACATTATTCATTAAAAGCACATGAATGTGGCAAGGGATTTAGTAAGCCCAAAGGGTACTACTACAAAATCATAATGCCCATATATTGTCCTAAAAGCATTCTTATGAATGTCCCCCTCCTTTATTCTTACTTCATGATATCCTGACCTCAAGTCAATATTGGAGAACATTGTTGCCTCTCTCAAGTGATCAAAAAGATCACCAATCCTTGGCAGTGGTTACATGTTATTTATGTTCACCTTGTTTAATATTTGATAGTAAATACATAATCTAAGGGTTCCATCCTTCTTCTTTACGAACAACACAAGTGATCCCCATGGGTACAAAGTTAGCACATAAATTAAACAAACCCATTATTAAAGCATGGGTTTCATGCTTGGGTCATAATAATAAAAATAAAAATGTTTGTCTTCATTATTTTGATAAATATATTTCATTATGACTCAAATACATTTATGAAGACCGAACCTAATTACATATTTCAACACTCCCTCTTAGCTAGGAAGCTATTCATAATAATAAGTACAAGGAAGACCTCAAAACACATGAACCATGAATAATTTAGGCACAGCAATGCCATGGACTAGATTCCTGACCAGGGAAATCTATCCAAGGTCCTTCAATAGTTTAGGCACTCATGGCACCACAAACTAGATTCCTGATCAAGGCAATCTATCTAGGTGGGACTAAGATAGATTAAAGCTTTCATCCAGTCTAGGTACCCACAAGCTTACTTGTTAACCATCAACCAAGGGATCCTGGTGTGTATCTGAGGTCAGAGCTCTATGACCAATGCCACCCTCCCTACTTCGAGATCCAGACATCAACACAAATTTCCAGCCAAATTTCCTCCCAGGCAATGTCCCTTACACACAAAGCCTCAACACTCCTGATTATTCCAATCCGTAGCAAATTATCCCCAATAAAATAGATCGGTAAAAAATCTCTCTCATGTAACCAACATGCTATAAAACCTCTAAGAGATTAACATGTACAAACACAACCCCAATCAGTAACAAATTTTCAAATGTACACAAGTAAACACAAACCTATGGCGTCTTTCAGACAACTAGATGATTCTTCTCAATTTATCACAATAGGGCTTTCAAATGAACCTTGACAGAAGATTCCTCAAGCATACATCTTCCTTTTCTACTTCAAATGGAGCAACATATTCTACAATTAGATATTTCTTTCCTTATCTCAATAACCCCTCAAAATTCCTTCTCCACTTTCTTCTTTCAAGGTGTCCATCATGACTATGATATGCCCTCCCTCTCAACTAAGGAGATTCCTTTCATCCAAGCTCCCTCTTAACATAAGGATCTCAACTTCTTTTCTTCGACAATGGAGAATATTTCATGGCTTGCATCCTTCTTATCAGATTTATCATGACCATCATCATTCATATAAATTTATTCATCATCCTTATCATATCATCTTTACTTACGAATATCTTTACCATATTGAAGATAATGCACCTTAACAGCTTAGATAGCAAGTATAACCAAATTTCTAGAAGCATGAAGTTAATTATATCATAATCATATAATAAATGAAGCATTAGACATTAGAAATCAAATACCTAAACTTAGTTAGGTACACAAACAACAAGAAATATATACTTTTATACATCAACTACATGCTAGGGTTTTGTCATAAACACTAGATTTCATCATCAAGAATTTGAGTACCTTAATCAATATAACAACCTTCATTATATCTAGGGCTTCAATATTTCTTCTACAGACATGACATACCTTACTACAATATATTGCAACCCTTAAAAGCATTTCAAACAAATTTATTTAACAACTTTAGCACTCATATGTTTACACTATCATGTGATTTCATACATGAGACATTAAGCTTCACCAATCAAAACCAACCACAACTCAATTTTCAGATTTCAATAATATTTCATAGAGCTTAGATTATAACACTTAACATCATATATTAGATAATTGAAATTATACTAAGGTTTAGTTACAAAACCCTATAATTAACAAAAACTATCATCCTAGAATCATACATTCACTAGGGCTTAGCTCTAAACCCTAGGACTCATGACCATAAAAAATTAGGTCAACACATATATCTAGGATTACATTATAATGCAGAATCATATCATAACATGTGTTAGTCAAACCTAATGACACAAATATCAATATGTTATGTAAAAAACTTGATCAAACTATGGTTTTTGATTGGACAAACACACATATACCTACGATTTCATTCCTATGATAGTATAAGGGTTTTTCTTATACACCTTACCAAACCCTAATGATCAATGGTTTCAATACATAAAACAACAAACCCTAATTTTTCAATACTTCAAAGGTTTTGGATTTCAAACATCACCATTCAACCCTAACAAGTTAGGGTTTCCATAACCATACCAAAACCCCAACCATGACATCATTAAAGCATCAAACATTTTCTTTAGACTTCATCAATAACCCTAAATAGGCTATGGTTTTACTCATTATCATCGACATACAATTATGTTAGGGTTTTTACAAAGAACATTTCTAGGGTTCCACAAGAATAATCAAAGATATGAGGAGGGTAGATTTATTTAATGATGAATCACCCAATCAAGAATTTGTATGATTCAAGAGAGCTAGACACAATAATGTTAGTAATCACAAAACAATATACATTTATCATGAAGAGAGAAAAATGTATAGTCTAAGGCATACCTTTTATTTCTTAACAAACCTTATTACTCCAATGTTTTGTCTTGTGATACCTTCTTGCATAATTCTTGAGCCTTCAACAAGTTTTCCTAAACAAGGAAAATATGAATAGAAATGTGATTAGTATTTAATGCAAACAAACTTGGATCAGTAAGGGAAACCAAAAATGAAAAGGTAAGATACTTATCTTTGGAAGTTGATGAGGGATTCCTCCAAGCTTAAGGGATACCTATAACCTTATAAAATCAATTCAAAAATGTTTTTCCAAAATATGTTAAACCTACAAAAACTAGAAATCAAAATTGAAATAACTAAAGCTTAGAGAAAAGGACTTAGTAATGTAAGTACCTTATAACTAATTCTTCGTATTTATTCCTCTTTGGAGATCCTTCTTCAATAATATTAGGTTGGTCCCTACTCCTTTTCTTGTTCTTCAGATTGTCAAGACATTCACTTTTATAATGACCCATTTTATGACATTTGTAGCATTCTATTTTGGACATGTCTACCTTCCTTCTTGGCCCTTTTGACTTCTTGAAGTTTCCTTTCTTGTGATAAGTGGAGTATGCATTTGAAACTTTTTCTTCTTCATTGTTGGATAATAATGATATTATCATCTCTTCTTGGCTTTGGGAGTTCCATAATTGTTCAAACGATGGATTTTATTTCTAGTTGTTGAGTCCTGAAACAAAATCACTCCATGTAGGTGGAAATCCCAATAATGCAGTAATTACTAGCTTTTTTCTGGTTTAATCTCATCTATTGCTTGAATGTCATCTCTATATCTAGCTATTATTACAAAGAAGGAATCCACTGTGTCATCTTTTTTCATTTTTGTGGTCCTTAATTCATTCTTAGACTTGTTACTTGACCGATGTTATTGATAGTGAACAATTTTGATAAAGCTTCATACATTTCTTGAGCATGATCTATGTGGGAAATGTATGGGACAATATTGTCTTTTATTCCTTCTATCATTAGTGTCATAGCCAATATTTATGACTCTCTATACTTCACTTTATCTGCATCACTAGATCCTTCGGTAGGTTTCTTCACTTTTCCTCTCACCAAATCTAAGAATTTGTTCTTTTCAAGAATGAGATCAATTCTTTTCTTCCATGCCCTGTAATTTGATGCTCCTTATAATTTATTCTCTCCCTTTATTTTGTTAGACATTTTCCTTAAAGGTAGTAATTTTCTTTCCTTATAAGATATCCTTATATGATCCCTTGCTCAAACCTTTTGAGTTTTCTTAGACTCCTTTTAGTAGATCCTCAAATTGCCTTTTTCCTCTGTCACCTTAGCTCTGATACCATGTTAGAAAATCAGAAAGGAAGAAA